>QLOI01001552.1:0-15101 GCA_003313605.1 Tuber umbilicatum | reverse complement strand
GAGTCGAAGGTCTACCACTTAACCGGAGGCCTCCAGGGCTTCCGATATACCTTACTTACCTACTACCGTAGGCTTATAAGGATCGGTCGTGTATGCATTCGAGAATCACTTCTCGTGTAACCATTCGATCGCCCCATGCCCCCCTCATATATCCTGCGAACAGCTTCGGGTCGGAAGGACGGCGACAACGTATACGGTATTACGCCGCTGTCTTCAATCATAGGCTTTTACTGGTAAACCAGCAACTTCCCTACAGTTGGCCCATGACGCATTGTCTGTACAGCGGGGCCAGAGGGGGGTGTTGGACTCAGATTTCTCAATGTTCGCCCAAGGCAAGATTTTCTCCGGTTCGTAGCCCAAAAACGGATTACCCGATTGAGCCCAGATTCGAACCTCCTATATAATCTTGCGTAACAAACAATCCTATAACTTTTCCCGAAACTTCACGTAACCTTTTATGCTCAAGGTAGGGTAACTCCTATACAAAAGTAGGGTAACCTGTTTACCAAGGTAGGGTAACTATACTCCCTAAGGTAGGGTAACTACCTGCCATAGGTAGGGTAACTCGCCGGAACTCTCGGAGACCTTCCAAACTCGCAGCGTAGACTTTCCTACCTACCCGGTATACCTTTTCTCGTTTGCAGTCTAAGCATTACCATTTGCTTAGTCCGCATGGTAACCCTTTGATAGAGTTACCTGACTAGCCTAACCGTAACCCTTCCGGGCTCCGGCATGGGATAAGACTAAGTCTACTGTAAGATCCAGCAGGGTCGTTACAAAACCTCCAGACATCTTACAGTCTTTCAGGAACATACTGTAGTCCTAGGTTTACCACTAAACCGGAGGCCTCCTGTTCTTCCCGTATGCCTTACGTATCTAACAGCATACGCAAATAAGTATCAGTTGCGTATGCACTCAAAAATAACCATATGTGTAAAAATTCGATCACCCCCTCCCCCCTCATATATTCTTCAAACAAATTCCGGTCGACTAGAGGGTGGCAACATCTTAGGTTTTTCCCCCCAGTCCTCAATCATAAACTTGTACTACTAAACCAGCAACTAACCTTCTGTTGGCCCAGGACGCATTGTCTGTACTTCAGGGCCAGAGGGTGGTGTTGGACTCAGATTTTCTAATGTTCACCCAAGGTGCAATTTGCACCAGCTCATAGGATAAAAATTGATTACCCGATGGAGCCTATTTTTGAAACTTCTTTATGGTCTCACGATATAAACATTCCTATCACTTTCCCAGGGATTTTGTGTAACCTTTTACGCACAAGGTAGGGGTACTCCTGTCCAATATTAGGGTAACCCCCTTACCAAGGTAGGGTAACTATATTCTCTAAGGTAAAGAAACTACCCATCTTTAGTAGGGTAACTACTCATCTTGAGTAGGGTTACTCGCCGGGACTCGAAGAGACTTTCCGAACCCACTGCTTGGACTTTCCCTCCCTACCCGGTATTACCTGTAAGCTCACAGTCTAAGCATTACCATTTGCTTATTATACATGCTAACCCTTGCTAGTATTACTGGACCAGTCTAACCACAATCCTTCCCTGCTTCAACATAGGATAAGACTAACTCTACTGTATGATCCTGCTGGGTCGTTACACAGAGGCGTAGTGCTTTTTGCAGTAGGAACCTTCCTTCATAATAGTAGCCTGTTACCTTCACAGTTGTAGTTCCTTTCCTTTTCCCTTGATATCAGCGGTTTTATACCCCTTGTCATCCCCAATGCTAGACTAGGCTCTCATGTTCAATATGTTGCTGTAAACAAGATAGCAGGTAAGGTCCTTCTTAGTTTGGAGGTTATCGACGATATTACTCATTGTGTCTGGAAGGGAATGGAGCAGGAAAGCAGCTTTGGCTTAGCCAGATTCAAACACTGCCTTAAAAAATAAACTGCCAAATGTATCGATCCGTAGTAATAGCAGATGAGCAATAGTGTTGCATTTGCTTCAATATGGTATCGTAGGTGTTGATATGCCTGGCAATGGGTGTTATAAAATTGTAGTCGGTATCGAAGACACAATTGAGTTGGTCGTGAAAGGAGGTAGTATTTTCTCTACTGAACTTAGCTTGGAAGGCCCTCCATATGGCCGTTGGTGTTTTGTAGCTGGGCAGAACAATAAGCCGTTGAGGGTGGATTGTTTCCTAGAAGTAGGCAGAAGCCCATGGATAGTGCTCACAAAACTCATCTATTGGATCCGCATTTTCTAATTCTTGCCGTACATACCTTATCTCCTTCGGTATCAGTTCCGTTACAGTAACTATATTCTAACTGTTATATAGTTCAAGAATCTGTTGTGAGATTTCTCACCAGTATTGATAGTTCCTGGGGCCAGTAAGCTATGGTATGGAGCTTAATTTCTAACCGGGTGTTCAAGAGCATTTAGAATTGCTGATAGGCGCTGGTGGAGCTAGGGGAAGAGAAGGGAGAGGAGGGTTTGTTTTACTACCCAATATTTTGATCCGAGGCGGAAATTTCCAGATAAACCAAACTTGTACTGACTCCGGACACGCCACTTTGTTTTAAGTGATTGTTTCTACCAAACAAGTTCCTGTTTGTCTTAAAGATGTACACCAAAAAGTTACAGAGAAGAATTACAAAAGTTATGCAGAGGAGCACGATAAGAACACATAAGTGAGCATGCTGAAAAGAAGTGGAGATGGAAGAGAACGGCTGTAGAGACTCAGGATATTGGGGTCCATGCCGAGAATGTTTCACAAAGACTTGGTTCCTGGGATTGTTTAAAATTTTTGTTTTCCACCAAGGTGTTGTTTCAATGCAATGTTTAATTTCGACAAATTGTTTTATTCGTTTCAAGCAATGGTTACGTTTAAATCCTCGTGAGGTTGTAATTAGTGGGACGAGGTGAATTGTGGAACTTAGAATATTTCTCTTGAAAATTGCGTTGCTATTGAGGTAGGACTGTTTAATTGTACGTTGTATAGCTATGAATGCGCTGGGCTCATAACCTATTGAATACTGTGAATGGTACGATCTTAATTGTCAGTTAAAAGAAACTGAAAGAAGGCATAGAGAGGGAGATATATCCCTAGAAACCGTAAAGAAAACAGTCGTGATCATTATGAGATTTTTCATGAAATATTGAATGAAATATACCTCATGTATCTCCTAGCTGTAGAAATGTTCTTGTGGTATAGGTAAAGCTGTAACACTAACCTAGTATGAGATTATACGTTATTATCCCAGTGAAATAAACATATGAAACAATTCAAAAATTTCAACAGGGTTTGAATTCATTACAGGTACTCCTACATTTCCATATAGTCCACAATTCATGCTGCCAAGACAGGAAAACACCTGCATCTAGTCCCATTAGCACAATAAATCAGTATAGCTTAGACTGTGGACTCTCACAATGGCTTGAAAAGGAGTTCAAATTCTAGCTGTGGGCAGTCAGCATTGATTTGTCTCTGCATGATGTTGGCGGAAAAGGACTGTGGAACCTAGGGCAGAACTGGTAACAGTATGAGAGGTAGAGCTGCCATCAATCCAGGGCTGTTATACCAGGATGACCGAAGATTTCCTATTATGAGATAAACTGGCCATTCCTTCTTGTTACAGGGAAAGTTGCTGATATGCGTCTGATACAACATCCCGATGATTGGTACCACAGAAGCACCAGGCAGAGGTGTTTCCTATTATTGGTTAACTTCCTTCCTCGTCAAAAGGGTTTTTATTCTTTGATATTGAACTCGAGACCTGTTCTAAGGTCATATGGCTTTTCACATGACTCTTGGTTATGGGTCGTGTGTTATTGTTATGTGAATGACTTATTTAGGGTCATATGAGATTACGTTTTCACTTAAGTCGCGATCCCGACTGATAGTTATGTTGTTATTACCCGATGATTCCATTGAGTCATATGATGTTAAGCAAAGGTATGAGTCACTGTGGTGACTCATAATAGTTAGTTGATTGAGGTGCAAGTTGGGGGAAGGTCTATATAAGAGGAACTGTGGGTCCAAGGTGTTAGACCATTCGTTCGATCTCCCGCTTGGCCCCCCTCTGGAACTCCACCGACCTCCTTATCACGCTAGAGAAATATATTCGTGTTGTCAGAATCAACTTTCTCGTTCCCAAACTAACGTCTCTACCTGGCTCAGAACCTTCCTCCTCACCTTCCTCCACCTCCTCATATAGTAACTCACCCTCCCTCACGCCACTAGGCCTCCGTTGGTCATCATCCTCTTCATCAGACACATAGTAGAAGACGCTCTAAATATATTGCTCACAACATGCGAATACCGTCACTTCATCATCAGATAGGTAAGTTATTTCGTTTTTATCTTTTTATTATTTCAGTAGTTTCACGTTTGATTATAGTCATTTATTGTGTACAGTGTCGTAAGTTTTCCTTTGATATTTTCCTTTGCTTTAGGGAGCCAAAAATGGTAGTAGTTGGTAGCTTTTGGTTTCTTTTGTACGTACGGGTTGTTTTTGAGGGTTTCCTTTTGCAATAGCCTCGTTGCTGCATGTGACATCTTGTCCTAATTATTAAAATAAGAACTCTGAGTTAAAAATAAAAATAGATAAAAAGTTTCCAGAAGTTAGACATCAGCTCTGAAATCCTCCATGACCTGCTATTCTCCAAAGGAGTTCCCACCTACCCCACTAAGTGGGTCTTATTGTTCCTGCAAGACAGAAGTTGTTCTCTCATCTTCTTAGATTCCCTAGTAAACATGTTGCCAGTTTCCATTGGTGTCCCACAAGGCTCACCTATCTCACCCTGGTTATTCCTAATTTATATTTCATCCCTCTACTTCTCTCTTCTGAAAGGTCCAATGCTCTCCTATATGCACAATATAGCAATCACCTCAGGCTCCACCTCATACCAACAAAATATTTCTATCCTTACCAGCACTTTCAACAACCTACCTGTAACTGTAATCCACCTACGCATCAGTTTTTCCATCCCTAAGACAGAGCTGATCCACTGGCGTACTGTTACAGGTAACATACTCAGAGCTTGGTAGAGTATGGATAAGGGTTAAGGTATTAGTTAGCGGAGTAATGTCATGAAGGCTTCGTAATTGTAATCTCTAATACTTGGTTCACTAAAACGGCTGAGAGTATGAAGTATAGATAATAACTTATTATATTGATAAGATCTCTTCTCCCTTGCTGTCTTTTCTAATAGGTGCGGAGGAACTCTTATATTTATATCCTGCGTGAGTTTCCACAGCCAGTACATGTAATATCTATACTAACTACAGCCAGTCAACAGAAGTAAACGTGAAGCGCGTACAAAGCGACCCCTCTAAAATACAAATTGCCGACTTCCAAAGTTCATCGCAATGACTGGTTACAACAGCCATAAAAGTTCAAATAATTAGACTGTAGATTTATGCCATATCATTAGACTTTCTAGTCTCTGTATAACTAAGATTCTTTTAATTTTCTTTTAATGTTTGTCTTAATTTACAGTACTTACATGTTTATTTATTATATGCACAATCTATCATACTAACCTTCAGGCTGTCCTGGACAAGGAATTATAGCCATCCTCCTAGAACTCACCATTAGGCATCTGCATAAAAGCTATCTTCTTAGAAAATCTCCCACTTAAGTTATATTTCTCTTCACCTAACTATCACTTGTATTCTCTATTTTATTGCCAGTACTGAACATATAGCCTAAATAAAGGAATACTTAAACTTTTACAATACTTGCAGGTAAAAGAATTACAGGTACAATTTAGAACTTAGAAAACTAGATAAACAAGCAGGGATATCCTACAGTTGTTACAATGATTCTACCTTAGCTTTAATAATACGAACAACTTTCCTATTGCAGACAGAAACCTCTATATTCATGTATTTCTTCTTTTATAATAGAAAATGCATTTCAGGTTTTTAAAAGAGTTAACATGCGAACCTTTGTACTTGATCATTTTGGTCTAATTGTGTCTTAAAAGCAGGATAATATCTGTGTAGGTTTTAGTATGATCTTAACTCCAGGATAGTTTGAGTAGTAGAAACTCAAATAAGCTTGGAGAGTACTACTAACAGTTAAATGAAAAGAGATATAAGTGATGGTGGAGATTTTCTAAGTAGATTGCTTTTATGCGGATGTCTAATGGTAAGATCAAGAAGGATGGTAATAATTCCTGTTCCAAGACAGCCTGTAGATTAGTATTACAGATTATTTAGAGAGTAAATGAATGAGTAAGTACTGTAAATCAAGGGAAAAACTAGAAGAAAATTAAAAAATTGTAGATCATACAGAGAGTAGAAATTCCAATGACATAGGATAAATCTATGGTCTAATTATTTAAATTTTTATGGCTGTTGTAAATGGTTATAGTGATGAACTTCAGGAGCTGGCTTTTTTTTTTTGGCGAGGTCGCTTAGTAAGCTCTTCACGAACACTTCTGACAACAGACTGTAAGTACCTGCGCCACAACTCCGCAACTATGGTCTTATCAATCTGAGTCCAAACACGCGTAGACCATGGGTCTGTTCCTCCTTCTGGTCATGCGGCTTATTCTTACTACGCCTTGCTGAGGGTGCGGAAGACGCCACCCGTCGCTAGGTATCAATGCCTTTGCCATATGAACTTAGCCTAAAATATGCCCTCTGAATACAAACATAACAGGCGTTTCTATGTTATTGAGATGATCAGTTTCAATACGAGACACCAGTGACAACCCAGAGGCATGACTGCATTCTCTTCACATAAAGTTTGTAGCCTTAGTGCTCTATCACTTCTTTGATTTGCCCAGTCAGATGTTCTTACAACTCCGTCTCCTTAACTGACATCCGTTTCGCAGTTCGGAGACTATTTGTAGTCAATCAATGTGAACTATATTTTATTTCCTATTCCTTCTGCAGATTTTGCTATTCATCTAGGTACCTTATGTATAGTACAATGGATTCCTGTTGTATGAGTAGTGCTCGCTACCCCTCTCATATATCCTGTAAAAAGTATCCGGTGGGACAGATGGCGATAATGTATGTGGTGTTTTCCTGAGGCCGCCAAGTCCGCGATTTTTGCTGGTAGCTAGCAACTATGCACCATGCTGCAGGCGATGTCCGGGCCCGTTATCGGGGCCAGAGGGGGGTGTTGGAACCTCATGTGCCTTACATTGGCTCTGGCCTCCGAAAGTTCGTCTCAAGTCTTTCTTTTGTTTCTAACTTTCTTATTTCTTCTAGTACTCAGTATCGTATGGTAAAAAACCTTCCACCTAGGCTTGGCCACGGCAGGAAAACCCTTCGCACTATTCTTCTTCTGCTCCTCCTGGCATTTCTGGGTTTTCTCTATGAAAACTCTCTACCTGTTCCAGAGCATATTCGTTGCTTTCGGGCAGTTCCCAGGTGTTCTCGTCTTCTAATCAATCTTTCTAATTCACAAAATACCTTAGTTTGCAGATCGGTATGTTACATCCGCGAACCTTCCTAGTGTATGAGATTATTCCACTCTTCACAATTTTTTCCACCTTCCATTCCAAGTCTCCCTCAATCTCTTCAGCGGCACATGGGGGTTGTGCTCTTCATCCCCGAATAGATACTAGGTATGGTTCCAGTAGCGATACATGGAATAGCATGTGAATAAGGCAGCGTTCAGAAATGCTTAGTTTGTCCAATGAGAATTCTCTTTCTTACAAGACTTCAAATCGTCCATAAAGCTTAGGACTTAGCTTGTTCGATGGTCATTTGGAACGGATGTTGTTTGCATTCAACATCAACTTGATGCCGATTTTTATATCTGGCTGTTCCATTGCCTTTTCGTTGTAGTATTTCCTCCTGGCCTACCTGGTATGTTGCAACGCCTGGGCTGCTTTTTGATGTATCGTCTTCACCCAATGTGCATATATCTTAGTGCCAGGATTTTGATCTTCGCTTTCTTCTATCTAGTCCCTATGTGGGTGGAATCCATAATATACAAAAAATGGTAACATTTTGCAGGCATTTGTGGCCGAGTTGTTATAAGCATGTTTCACCCTTGGCAGCAGCTGATACCACTCATTCTGTTCGTAATAGACAAAATTCCGTGGGTAGCATTCCAGTACTTGGTTGGTTCTCTTTGTTTACCCGTCAGTTTAAGGGTGGATGCGGTTGACATTTTTCGTTTTTTTCTCAATAGCTTGCTTAAAGAATCACGAAACTCTTGTCAAACTTTATATTCATATCCGATACTATTTTAGTTGGCAACACATGAAGTTTCTTTACTTCCAGTACGAATGCTTTTACCATGTTCTTGGCAGTTGCATTCTGGTGTAGTACGATAAAATGGGCCATTTTGGTAAACCAGTCTACCAAAACCATAATTTATGTATGTCCTTGCCATTCTTGTAGATGGGTGATTAAGTTACTATATATCAACGCCCATGCCGCATAAGGGACTTATAGTGGTTGCAATAACCCATAACTAGCGTATCATGGAAATTTATTTTGTTGGCTCTCATCGGATGATTGAACGTAGTCATTTATCTAGTTTCCCAAGCCCTTCCAGTGGAAATCTCCTGTGATTATGTCCCGCATCTTACCTTTCGTGAAATGTCTTAACCCTTTAAAATTCTGGTATCCCTTTGTGATAACTGTACGTAATTCTTCATTATCGGGTACATAAAGACGATTTTTGTAGTAGAAGTATCCTTATCTTAGTTGCCATTGAATTGGTAACGTTTTCCCATCACATTCCTATGTATTTGACACTTTTTGTCGTTCCCTGCATTCTTCAACTGGCCTTATTGCAACTAAGATTGTGTCGATGAATTCTGTAGCAAATGTTTTCATTTCCACCTGTGCGAGAGTGGATTTAGACATTATGGTGTCTACTTATCTTGATACAGGATTGTACTGTTTATCCCATTAGTCTTAATATTTGTTATTTCCGCAGTTTGATAGTAGTATATTTTTTGCAAGTGTAGATGTTTCTGTAACAGGAGCTCCCGGTAGGACAATCGATCCCAAGGATGCGGCCATACGGAAGCTATCTTTGTACGTAAAATGGAGAACATATATGTAAGAGAGAAACCCTTAACAGTGGAACTTAATATCGTGAAGAAGCAGATTTACTGCCTAGGTTCTCGTGAGGCTAGTTGATCATTGTAGGAGACGAGGCCTCGCACATGCTTAAGTAGAATTATATTGCCCGCTCCTCACCATCACTCCTAAGCTTACCACCATCGTGAGCATGCCAATCTTCTCTGGGGCTCGGACTAACATTCCACTGAATATCAGCAAGCTCTACTAGTTCCTTATCTGCCGTAAAGTGTTCACCCAGTATCTTGATAAATGCAATCATGTAACGGGGGCTCCCTTTGGGAAGATAGATCCCCAGGATGCGGCCGTACCGCAGCTTTTTTCCGACGCAAATTGAAGAACAAATATGTAAGAGAGAAAACCTTAATGGTGAAACTCAATATCGTTAAGCCACATCTTTACTCAAATAAGTTCTCCAGAGGATAGTGGATTGTCTTAGGAGAAGAGGTGTCGCATATACTTGAGTAGAATTTTATTGCCAGCATCTTTCCATCACCTCTTAGCCCACTACCATCGTGAGCATGCCCATATCATCTGGGCCTTGGTCTAATATTCTACCAATTGTCAGCCAGCTCTGCTACTTGGTTATCCGATGTGAAGTGTTCATGCAGTATTCTGATACATGCATTCAACTGCGGGAGGAAACTCTTCACCTCGTTGTCCTGTTAGTAACGAACTAACAGGTTACTGATAAGCTAGTCTAATATCAAACTCACTGACCCATACTTATTCGTCTATGCAAGGCTCGTGGACAACCACTCAATGGTCCCGTTACGTTTTCCAAGTCTATTGACTTCTACTTTCTGCGACATGATAGCTTGGTCTACGGACTCCTGTGATGAGGGACCTGAGCCATTGGCTTATACGGGCACTACCTCCAGCCACTGACGATAAGCTTCACAGTCAAGACAAGACTGCTACAATCTAAAGCTGGCTAACAGCCTCCAGACATCTTACAGTCTTTCAGAGACATACAGGTGTCAAAGGTATACCAGTTAACCGGAGGCGTCCCGGTCTTCCAGTATATCTTACATACCTACTACAGTAGGCTTATAAGGATCAGTGGTGTATGTACTCAAGAATAAGTTCTCGTGTAACCATTCGATCACCCCATTCCCACTCATATATCATGCGAACAGCGTCCGGTCGGAAGGACAGTGACAAGATATGCGGTATTATGACCCCCTCTTCAATTATAGGCTTTTACAAGGAAAGAAGCAACTTCCCTTCAGTTGGCCCATGACGCATTGTCTTTACCTCGGGGCCAGAGGGGGGTGTTGGACTCAGATTTCACAATGTTCGCCCTAGGCACGATTTTCTTCGGTTCGTAGCTCATCAACGGATTACTTAATTGAGCCCAGATTCGAACCTCATCTATAATCTTGCTTATCAAACATCTCTAAGAATTTTCAGAAACTTCCCGTAACCTTTCACGCTCTAGGTAGGGTAACTCCTATCCAAAAGTAGGGCAACCACTTTGCCAAGCTAGGGCAACTATACTCCCTAAGATAGGGTAACTACCTGCCTTAGGTAGGATAACCCACCGGAACTCTCGGAGATCTTCCCAACTCACAGTGTAGACTTTCCCTCCCTACCCAGTTTCCCTTTTTATTTCGCAGTCTAAGCATTACCCTTTGCTTAGTCCACATGTTAACCCTTTGGTAGAGTTAGGTGACTATCCTAACTGTAACCCTTCCACCCTCCAGCATGGGATAAGACTAAGTCTACTCTAAGATCCAGCAGGGTCGTTATATCAACACTCTATTCTCTAGGGCCACCCTCGGCCTCTAGCATTTTTGTTTGTTTCCAGTTCCCTGGTCTACCACCCTATGATCCCTTGGTTTCAACAAGTATCGTTTGTGGAAATCTAAGAGGGCTTGTGTGCCTGTTCTCTCTAACATCTTATATGGCTCCACGGAGTTATCCTAGCGACCATAGCTCTCCCCAGCCACCAAGTATGGGACAAATCGCTTGCGGAATTTCTTATGAGCTCCCCCATGCCAATGCTATCAAGGATGGTTTCGATAATATAACTAGGTTCAGTATCTATTATATCTGGAATGGGTACCTCTCCAGTATGACTGCCAGTTGAGTCTTTCCGATATGGTTCTAAGAGGCCGACATTGGAGACTGAATGTATACCCCAACATCGGCGGAGTTGAATTTAATAGGCTGCAGAACCAACCTTTTGCAAGACCACAAATGGTCCGAACATACAATGATCAAATTTTCCCATTAGTCGCTTGGTTCATATGGTTTTTCAATTCAACATTACTTGGTTGGCCCTCTTGGTCCGACCAGCATTAACATCCTCCAACGTGGTATACTCAGTTGCAGGAAATCTTTTCTGGTCATGCTACTTCCGTAGCCTCTCTTCAGCCTTATGTAAAGCATCTTGAATTTCCATTCATGTTCTTTCCCAATCCTTAACCAATAGCTCACTGCGCGGGTCTATACCTTGACTTTCTGATATGGACCCGGATCAATTGATATCTAGACTAAACCCATAATTGATCTCGATGGGAGACACCTTAGTCGATTCCTACATCGAAGTGTTATAAGGATATTCTGCCAAGGAAAGTAGCTCTGCCCAGTCGTCCTGCTGATAGGAACAATAACTCCACCTATATTGCTCCGAAATCGGATTTACCCCTTCAGTTTGCCCATCAGTTTCAGGATGGAAAGACATGGAAACATAGAGCTTAACTCTTTGTAACTTTATTAAGCTAGTCCAAAACTTAGAGGTGAATCGGCTATCACGATCCGATATGATACTTTCTGGTAGCCCATGGAAACGCCAAACCTCCTTCAGGAACATGAGGGCTGAGTCACCTATAGGTACATCTGTTGCCAACAATATATAATGTGACCTCTTCGAGAACCTGTCTACTATGACCCAGATTTTTGTATACCCTTTTGACTCCGGTATTGCCTCAATAAAGTTCATGGAAATTGCCTTCCATGGTCGTAGCGGTACCTCTATAGGTTTCAGTAGTCCAAACTTCTTGTGTCGTGCAGTCTTACTGCGCTGGCATATATCACATGTGCGAACATATTGTGTGATATAATCATCCATCTTTGGCCAGTAGAAGTTTGCCCTAACCCTTTCCATAGTCTAGTATGACCCAAAGTGTTCCGCTAAGTGAGAATCATGTTCAGCCTCTGTGATTGTACTTTTTAACCCCTCATCCGCCGGTATGCACCAACGGTTCTTGTAAAGAAGTAGCTTCTTCTCAATCGCAAGGTTAGGATCAACCCGCTTGGTTTCTTCCTTAACTGAATCAAGGATCTTCACGTATTCCTTGTCCTTCGATGCAACCTGCTTGAGCCGCTCTAGGAATGTGGATTGTAAACGGAATCCTGGGCACACCTGCAACGCCTGTGGTCGCAAGATGTCCCACTCCTGTGGAACTACCCATTTCCCAGGGCGGAAAAAGCTTTACATAGAATTTGATTGAGAATTACCCCCCCCTTCAAGGCGGTAGCCCTACATCTAGCCAGTGCATCGGCCTTTTCATTCAACCTCCCTTCACCCTATGCCACCTGGAAGTTGAATGGTTGTAAGTACTCAGCCCAGCAATGTTGCCTATGATTTATAATCTTGGTACTGTTAAAATATTCCAAGTTCTTATGATCAGTGTAAATGGTAATCTGATCCGCTACCGACCATAGTAAATGATCCCATTCCTTGAATGCTGCCATGATCGCAGTCATTTCCTTATCATGGACATTATAATTAATCTCTGTTGCGGAGATCTTTCGCCTATGAAAGACTGTGGGATGCCATTTATAGTCCTCACGCAGTGGGATAATATGGCCTCTAATCCAAAGTTACTAGCAACGGTCTCCAACTTTGTTCGACGTTCCGGGTCAAAGTGTACTAATATAGGCCTTGTTGCAAATTTTTCTTTCAAAAAATCAAAAGCCTCTTGACATTCTGGTGTCCAATGGAATTTGATATCCTTCTTTGTCAGGTAGGAGAGAGGTTTCGCAATCTTGCTGAAACCATCAATAAACCTTTGATCAAGGTTGGCAAACCCCATAACGCTCTGAACCTCCGGGACAATATTTGATGGTAGCCATTTTTTAAGTTCGGCTACCTTGGCATTGGTCAGGGATATTCCGCGATCAGATATCTTATATCCAAGATATTAAACCTCTCCCTGATGGAATGTTGATTTCTTTCTGCTAACGCATAAACGAGCATTCGTAAGCCTTTCCATTACCCAGCGGACTAGGGAGATGTGCTCCTCCATTGTTACCTAGTAGATCAATATATCATCGATATAGGCGATAATGTCTTCATCTAGTAGGTCTCTGCAGACCTCATTGATCATGCCTTGGGACGTTGCTGGAGAGTTGCATAAGCCAAAAGGCATCACAGTATATTCATATAACCTATACAAGCATTGGAATGCTGTCCTCCATTCCTCTCCTTCCGCCATTCGTAGAAGGTAGTATCTATTCTTGAGATCCAACTTAGTCAACACCTGCCCTTTCCCGAGTCGGTCTCAGAGCTCATTCATTAATGGGAGAGGGTATCTGTTGTTTACTGTTATCTTGTTTAGTCCACGGTAGTCCATACATAATTGCAGTGTACTATCTGGCTTTGTTACAAACTGAATAGGCGCCGCAGCAGGAGAGCTTGACCTCCTTATCTTTCCCGTAGGTAGCATCTCATCGAGATACTCTTGGAGGACCTGAACCTCCTTTTCCGAGAAAGGATAAATCGGACCAAACGGCAGTGCCATATTCGGAAATAGGTCAATCTTGTGCTCATACTTCGAATGCTCTGGCAACGATTCAATCCACTGTTGGCTAAAGATATCCCCAAAGTCCTTATACTCAGGCAGGAGCTTCAGCCTAATATCTCTCCCGTCCTCATCTGTGAACTATGCCATCCCCAAGAGGTAAATTGATCTAGCATCTTCGGCTAACATTTCCTCTTCAGTTATAAATTGTAGGCGTCTTTTAGGACCTAAAAAATATGCCTTACAATATTTTTAACTCCACCACAGAATACCTTGTTTCCAGTCGATATCTGGATTATGGTCCTTCAACCAGGAAGTTGGTAAATACCCATCACAACTTTAGTTACTCTTGTCCCGGACTTCAAATAGCATCTTATTCACCTGATCTCTAAAGAGCATTTTCACCTCCTTGGTGTAGTGGGTACCTGACCCGGGTATGTCATTACCACTAGCATCTGAGATCGGACAAGATACCGCTCGTCTCACACATGGTATCTGGGTTTCCTTAACCCAGTGTGTACTAAGGACTGGGCCTGTAGTACCGCAATCTAATATGAGTGTAGCCTCTGCGGTACTCTTCCTTGCTCCTGGTTTCAATTGAAGTCATACCTTGACTCGGATAGACTTAGTATGTTGTGGAGGGCCTTGTACCCTCAATCGCTTTGTAGGTCTCAACTCATGAACCATTTTAATGGTAGTATCCCTTGCATTTCAACAGAAGGGCGTCCACAACAGGTCATGAAAAATTCAATAATTCAAGTGGCTAGAAATGTTTCCTATCACGCCTGAATGATTTCAGGTATTAAACCCTCATCAGATAAACTGGAAATCACTTTCATTGCTTAATCAAGTCCTGCTTGATGTAGTAAACCTTTAAGAACCAAAGACAATACATAATCATAGAAACTCTCCTAACAACACAAACCCATAAGGAAAACCAAATAATCTTGATTCGAAAAAAGAAACACCATAAAAAAAGAAATAAAAGAAAGGCGATCTAGAATATCTAACATAACCAAGATTCCTCCCCGGATTCAACCCGTCCAGGGTAACTTGGTATTCTCTTAGTTGCGGGCAATTACTGACCTCGCTTTGTTCACGGTAATCCAATGATCAGCCCCTACCTTTATCTGTAGGCTCATTAGTTTCTTGTAATTTCCTTTAACTCTAATGACAGACTTACCTTAGTCTGATTCCTCGGTATCACCCTCAGGAATCTGCGGGGAGGCTTGACGTACTTGTAACGACCCTGCTGGATCTTACAGTAGGCTTAGCCTTATCCCATGCCGGAGCCCGGAAGGGTTACGGTTAGGCTAGTCAGGAAACTCTATC
>QLOI01001550.1:0-28188 GCA_003313605.1 Tuber umbilicatum | reverse complement strand
TCAGCTACTGTAGATTCAAAGGGCAGAGGTTGACAACTGCCTAGTCTACTTACTGCGGGCGGGGGGCATTTTCAAAGTTCGAACAATACAGCCTCACCAGTCTACCCCGCCGTTTCATATAAACCTCGCATACGATGCACAAAAGCGGTTAACTAACGTTACACAACACCACACCGTACAGTACCACAGAATCCCAGTAATTGAAAGAACCCCATGATACCCAGAACTCACGGGGCAGAAGGAGAACAGAAATCATCGGGAAAAAACAATGCTAAGATCACGAGTACAAGCCAGGCCAGAAGCGATCATCTGCCGTACCGTCTCCGTGAAAGGCCACTCGGTTTCGATGTTTCGCTGATGAATACGGTGCCGGGATTTCATCGAATAGGGCTCTCGGCGGGGTATCTCTTGCTGCCTGTAAACATAGATGTGCTAGTTGTAATACCGGAGGTAGCGATGTTATTGCTAACGTGATAGGGTAACATGCGGTACTGCTACTTGAACTCCCGGTGTTCGCCCCCTGCTGGGCTCTATTCAATATAGCTTCTCCAGGAACCTGTGCACAACGCTAAAAGACGATACGGAGAAAATGACAAATGCCAGCACTCTTCGAAAATAATTACCTACAATCTCTCTCCCCGGCATGAATCCCCTTCGCTTGACTAGATACTTCGTTGATGAACACTGTTTTTGTTTGTTTTTTTGCAATGCGAGTACAATACAGTACCCTCACGATCCATTCCAACATCTACACTCTAATCCACCACCGGCCACCTCGGCGCACTCAAATACGCCACGCATCGAAAACTAATGACCAATACCCGCCAGTTAGCCCTACGCGAAGGCCCCGTATTCAGCAGCAGGAAAAATCATCTGATAGCCAGTGCAACTCCCCTCCCTCCCTCCCCTGCATAAGGAGCGATCCCCGGTAAGCACGTTTCGCGCCCCCCCCTCTCAAGCAAGCAGAGTACCGGTACCGTAAGCAGACAAGCCGCAGCTCCGTCGAAGGCGTTTCAGAAAACCCATGGCCGTCGGCGCATACCCTCCGCCGGTCGGCCGGCCGAAAGGGAACATGCTTCATTCGAACTAGCAAGCTAGCAATCACCATCCATCAAGGATGAGCATCCTCACGTTTTGGCGAGATCTTTTTTTTCACTTTTCCTTTCTTTTCTTTTTCTAGAAAATTGACAAGACCACACCGGAGCCTCCTCCGCGAGGTGTCGACATGCATAATGCAGGAATCTACGTATGGTATTGATGCGGGTGGTTTGTCCCCCCGGCGCACGGGCTCCCGGGACGCTGGCGAGGAGTTCGTAATAGTGCTCTGGTGGTGTTGCGCGCGTTTGCTATAGGCCCCGCTTTTGTGGGATGGGGGGGGGGGTTGCGCGGGTTGGGCGTTTTGGAGGAGGTTGATTGAGGTTTGTGAGGCGGACATGTTTGTCCGAGATTCGTGCGGGGAGGAAGGGAGTTTCGTTTTGTGTTCCCGCTTATGTATGCCTCGTGGCGCTGGGAGTGCTGTACTGTACTGTGCATGGCTGTGTGGAGTAATGAATGGGTGGAAGGGTTTTGTTCGAAACCACTTGGGTCGTCTATATCTCTATCCATCCCCTATGGTGATACTATCCATGGTAGCTAGTGGTGCCCGGGACTTACTCGTAAAGATCGACTCGAAGGATTCACAGCATTGTTCTCTACATACCCCAGACCGACTAAACTTCCAAAATCCCCGGATGCCACCAGCAGAGATTCTCCCAAGTCGTAGATACCACCCGGGTCGCTCGGAAAGGGCACACGGACGCGGTGAAGTTTTTCCCTTACCCAAGGCAGCGATATGCCGACGCCACAAGCCGAACGAGTACGAGCGGATCCCCCAAACGTGCGCGCAAACCCAGCAGCCAGCCATCGAAGCACAAAAGCTACCGTATACCGAATACCACACCGACAAGGAATCCCACACCACCTCCTCGAAATTCCTCAACCGGGAGGGGGCAACAAAGTTAGCGTCCAAACGACCCCGCCACCGAGCCACGGACACCCCATCCGGAAATGCATATCTCACCGCCGGGGAAGACCTTCGTCGATCCCCGAAGAAGCGTGGCAGAACCGCTCTCGTCGGCGGTCGTGAGGGAGTTGTACCGCTGCGCTCCTGGAACTGGCCTGGTACTGTACTGTACAGACCCCGGCCTAGTAATTAGATTGCGGCGCGGTAGGGTGGTACTGTACCGCACGTAGAGATATTCCCGGGCGGGGATGGTGAGGGATCGCTAGCGCACCACCCTGGAACGCGAGAGAGATGGGTATCGCACTTGCTGTTCGAGATGATTGTTCGTCTTGAGGGTTATGTACTTGAGCCGTCCCACGTGGGCCGAATCACGGCGTGTCACTCGATATTTTGTGACGCGGTTTCTGTTTCGGATGTCGTGCAGGGGTGTCCTCCGCTCCGTGGCTTATTTCCCTGCTGAGGATTTTTCCTGTCGATCGGGTCGTTGTTTGCGTTCCTCTTCTCGGTGATAGTTTTAGCGGTTGATGGTCTTTTTTTTTTTTTTTTACCTTTGTTCATTCTGGTGGTGGAGGATGGCTCACCACACTAATCGGGTAACACCCTCCCGATAAAGGCCGCCAAAGGGAGTGTATGCGATGGGAAGGGGGTATCACAAGTGATTATTTTGACCATCGAAGTGGAAGCGTTATCCGGTACCGTATGCTACCCTCGCGGTAGCCAGGTGCCCAGAGCCGAGGCGCCACGGCTCGAGAAACCGAAGCATCACAAGAGCCCGGCAATCAAAAGCCCCACCACACCCATCGAGTGATTGTACATGAATTACTACCAGCCCGCTGGCCACGATATCATCACAGCTAAACTAGGCGGAGCACGCCGAGCACACACCACCACAGGCACCTCCGTAAAGCACATCCAAAGAGCACCAACTCGATCGAGCCCCTCCCCCCGCTAACACAACAAGCAGCAACTTTCCCAGTGCTATAGCTAATTCCCTCACAAGCACACCCCCTGCACGAACGCCCCCCCAAAAACCCAATGGACAAAAGCGCCTGACGGGGTGTGATACGCTTACACATACAGCACGTACATCGATCGGTCCCAGGACGCTCGTTCCCAACCTCACGAACAGTGAGAGGGGCCAGTCACATACCGTACTATACATACATACCCAGCATTCCCTGTAAATGGCCAAAGTGCCGAGCCTTCGGGAAGGGGGCCTTGAAGGGTGATAAATTGCCGCGAGAGGGGGACGGTGTGAATAGCGGAGGGCACGATCCAGCGCACGGATGAGCCAACCAACCGCTGACCACCGAAATTCCGGCTGTATGTACGGTACGACCTTTGGATTGCTCGGGGATGGCCAGGTCGGTTTCTTTTTTCTTTTTCCTTTTCCCGCACGGATGGACTAGTTGGCAACGGGCTTTGATGGTAGGGGATTTCGCGGAGTCTGATCTGTAGCAAGTTTCTGGTCTCCGCCACACTCCGGGTTGATTGATTGATTGATTGCTGTTCCGGATAGTGTTACCAATGCTTCCGGGTTCCGATCGAGCTCTAATGCTGTGCCGCTGATCGGCATTTTTGATGTTATGGACGGTATCATACGGCTGGGAGGGATTCGGCGTGATCACCAGAGCCTGCCTGCAGGGGCGTAGAGCGCAAGCACGCATGCCCGCACGGTGCTGGTGTACATATACCTGTAACGCTTGTAATTAGGGTAGGCTACAGTGCTTGTATCGTGTCAACCTCAAGCGACCGCCGCCGCCCAGCAGTGATCCGTTATCAGATTATCCCGTCCTGTCTGTCCGTCGGCACACGATGGGTCTTGAGATGTGCGCGCGTAGTGGGCTGATCGTGAAAAACCCTAATCTTCGACTCAGCTGGTGATGGTGATGGCAAGGCTGCAGGAGGTGTGATACGGTGGGTTAGGCCGGCTGGCCATTACACGAGCGGGTGTGATTGGCCAGGGTGGATAATTTGGTTGAAAAGCTCTGGACGCGGTATGGATTCCGGGAATCGGCTCTGGATAATACACCGCGCCGGATTAATAATTTTCCGGATGTCGAAGTGGGACTGTACTGTGCTAGCTGCTCGTAAATAGCCCCGCGGAGATGGGACGAGTAGGAACTCGGACTGGAATAGCCCGAGATATACCCGCCGTGCCTGATATGATACGAGAGTGCTATGGGTGCTACTTGTGGCCAGAGCTCCCCTCGGCGAAGATATATTGGATGCCGTAGCGACTTAATAACTACCATACCGTGACCCTACTTTATACGAAGAAACTCGGAAAGCCTAGACTCTGGAGGGGTGATTTCCAATTACCACTCCTGTAATATCGGTAGAGCCCGTGCCAGTCATGATAGAGTGACCAAGTTATGCTGTACCGCAGAACTCACGGACGGCATCTGGGAACAATACCTGCAGGTCAACTCCCGTCCAATTTCTCCTCCGCCGGCCGGCCGGCCCGCCGCCCATGGGGCCCTCCCCGCATAATCGACTCGACCTTAACCGCCCTGCAACGCCTCAGCCATCGTCCGGAGTTCGCTTCCGCTTGACGGGAGATCTACCCCCTCTCCTCTGGTGTGAGGAACGACGACAAGAGTGTTTTGCTGCTGGCTGGCTACGGTGATTGTGGCGGGGAAGAAAAGGTGTTCGTCTCCAAGGTTCCCGTGTATATCATAGAGCGTTATCATACCCGGTCTATCTTTGGAAAAGAAAACCCCCCAAGAAAAAAACTCAGGGCAAGGGGAGAAAAGTCTGGTGCAGTCTTACTTATGGAATGCCGAAAGGTACAGTACTCGTACTGTACGAGTACGGTTGCTTCCATCGATTCAATTCGCACATCTCCGTCATGTTCCTTCGCTAATCTCTGGATAAAAAGTATGTCGAGAAAAGATTAGAGCCTTCCTTACACGGTATAGGCTGAGCCCTTTGGCGGTTGTTGGACCCCGCTTAACGGTTTTCGCAATTCCGTTAACTTGCTAGGCTAAGCCTATCGTGGTCTGATACTGCCCCTTGTACAGGGGTGTTGGAGATGTGAGGGTAATGGTGAATCTCGGGGGTTAATATGATACTTGGACGGTACTTGAGATTTGGTAAGAGCCCCGGCAATATCAAAGTACAGTGCTTGTATCCTCAAGGTACATGCAGATAAATACAGAACTGCACACAACGGCTCCATCCCTCCTCTCACCATGAGCTATAACCGCTACCACTTCACCCCTCCCCTCCACTGTATCGTAATTTAACTTTGTTTCTCAATTAGCCTACCATACCGCAAGCAATCAACAAAAGTGACGGTATCCCAGAGGCACAGATGGTTACATGACAGCACATTGCCGCACATTTTTGTACCAACCACCTTATGAGCTATAACCGCCACTCCCAAACTCCCTCCAATTCCCCGAAAACTACCGTATGGCGGCGACTCGGCCCTTCAAGTACTACCCCATGCCGTAAGCAATCAAGAAAAGAACCCCCTACTCCAATATGTTGAAACCGGTGAGACAATTATGCAAATCCTAAGTAACCAAAAGAAAACCCCCATCACGGGAGACTCCCCTACACGTTTAGTAGCCCTACAGTACCGCACTGCTGTGTGCCCCGTACTGGTACAGACATCTCCGAAGGCAAGGAGGAGAGAGGGGGAAAAGTTATATATGCAAGTACGTAAACACATTCCCGTTGCTCTGCAAGCTGCGGCCAAAAGCACCGCATCTGCTTTCCTTTCGGAGGAATAATGGCGGTTGCATGGGCGACAAGGGCAACTGGTGCCTGGGAGTGTAGTGATGAACGGGGACCGCATCCGTACCACCATACAGCACGAGTAGCAGAGATGCTGTGCGCAACACATACCGCCAAAGCTACAAAAAGGCACAAAAAAAAAATCTTGACAGAGGCACTCGGTGCCAGGGTCGAAAAAGCGTGCCCCCCTTTCTCGTTCTCCCCTAGTGCTGAGCTCCTAATGAGTAGGTCTGCTTATCATAGATTCATAGGTAACAAATACGTTACACAAGCCAAAGTTTTGAAGAGCTAGATAAACGTTTTTTTTTTCAACGCTCGACCGCGACAACCATTTCCATATTGATCAGTACATACCCACAGAGAAACAATTGGGGAATAGCTAGCTCTACGGTTCACAATTCTCCAGAAATATTGTCCTCCGATTGAGTGGATAAAGGAAATTTTTCGAACCCAGTCCAAACGCAGGAACAGTATGGCGAGGACCCTCCGCGGTCAAACACCCACCTATCCAGACTTAGTATTAGCATGTTAATATACCATGCATGGCCTCGACACAGGTCAAAACCCACCCCAATTTAGCTCATCAAATCAACGGATTCCGATCCCGAATCTTCATCGTAACCAAGAACGGCCCCGGCCAGGCGTTGGTCGCACAACCACACTGACACACGTCGGACCTTGCAAACGTCGAAATAAGCGAACTCCAAACCGTAATTAGAAACGAAACCGGCCGGAAAAAAAGGAACACACCGGCAGGTACGGTCACTCGGCAAAAGTTCTTGGTGACTGACGGAGATTGCGGTGGCATCTGGGGGGGCGCCGCATTGCGCAATTGGCGTGCTGTGGGGAGGTGCCCGTTTCCACGGGCGAAGATAAATGCCAAGACCTTTTTGCCGAGTGGCTGGTGGATCTGATGAACACCTCGATTAACTTACCGTCGCCGGAATAAGCGGTGCACTTTGTCTCTTTCCGTCTTTTTTGCCCGGTTCGAGCAATCGCGAATTTCGAGTAGCCACTCCATCGTACAAACTATGTTCAAGAATGACAAGAAGGAGAAAATCCCAACTCGGAAATTGGACCCTTCGAATAAAAAAGTAGGTGTTAAATGGCTTACTCGGATGATCTTCCATCGGAAGCGGGGAAAACGACCCTCCTGACTCTCAAGGTCCTTTGGGTGCAACAGTAATTGAGAGTAGCCATTACACCAAGTATGATATCCCAGGAACCCGATAACAAATAGAAGACGTAAATCAGAATCGCAAATAGCCCAATCCCACACAACTTCATCACGATAACGAAAATTCCCTCTAAACCTTTGACTCCCACTCGCTCAACCGGGTGCAACTTCAAAGCCACAGGTTCCGGCCTTCTGACCTCAGTAACATTGCATTCCTCCCCAGACGATACATAATCGTCCGGCCAAACCATCCCTACATTGTAGTCATCCCAGTCTCCGATTCTCAATGACCCCTCGATCGGTGGACGTTGTGTAAAAAAAAGGGAAATTCCCCGCAACTGGTGATGGTGCCGAATTCCCCTACAATTAGATGGGTTCCAATTAGCGGAATCAGCATTGACCTAATGCCCGTAGCCAAAAGCGATTATCCACATCGACCGGTCTGGGACGGCGGAATATCACCTGGCTTAATAAACGTGCTGACAGGAAAAAACGGCCAGGTTTCCCCTCGTTGGCTAGATATCACTCGAGGAGCCACCAGATTGGAGCTGCACGAAGCTCCTGGAGTCCTGTTTATTCAGCTGTTGTTGAAAACCACTCTTTTGGTATCCGTCCTGCCCGCCCCTGATCTCCCTGCCCTGTATGAGGTACAGTGCTCGAGCACAGTAGGGAGGGAATGGCTACCGTGGACCGGTCACCACGGTGCGTACGGCGCACGACCAGAATCGGGTTTACCGCTATTCCTACCGCTCAAGCGGTATTTACCAAAGCTGAGTGCTGTCAGGGGGATTCGGCACTATCACCACTGCAGGGGTGAACGAACATCCAGCGGGGTATGATGGCTCCAGGTTCTACCAAAGTGTAGAGATTCGTCACTTCTTGGGAAGGAAGGAGAGTTTAATTTCTTTTGTTCAAAAAATACACATCTCATTTGGCTTATTCCGATAGTCTTCCTGTGGTTTTCCTAGATATCTTTTCTTCTTAATGAGGAGTGGGGAGGTATGATATAATACCGGTAATTTCGACACCAGTTTCTGCTCGATGTGGGTGTGTGTGTGGTTCCAAGTTGCCAACAAGTCGATGGTTTGCCCTCCATTTCCCATGATGGCTCCTCGAGAGCCGGACGTGCGGAGAGCGAGTGCGAGTGGAAGGAAGAAAAAAGCAAGCCACAAATTAAGTTTTTCTTTGTTCCCTTTACCCCGGATTGCGAAATTTTAGCTACGAGTACAGCACCGGTAATTCTTCCCCGCAAATTCGCTTTCATTCCCGGATGAGGGGGCGGGGTGGGTGTGTGGTCGTCGAAATGTGATAAGTGAGGTCCATTATCCTCGTGCAAGGGTCAGGCATGGAGCCTTGTTGATCTTGGTCAAAATTAGTGGCACGCCGCAGCCAGGTGATCCGAAAACACGAGTCTTCCATTGCTCAACAGGAGCCTGGAGAGAGTTTTTTTCATTTCTTTTCTTGATAGATATTGTATTGGAGACCAGGCATCTGATCGATCGATTATATTTATTCAAAGACGAGTGAGATGAGAGGAAATAAGGATCCTCTCAGGCACGTCAGAGTCATGTTTCTCTGGTGTGCCACTGCTGCCGAAATTTCAGTCATGCACCGTGCCAGTAAGAGTACTCGTAGTCTACCGGTACTGTACTCGAGTACTTTATTCCTGACCCTTGTGCCGGTAGTACCTTGAGAGGCGGGGGGGATCGAGAGAGGATGGGACATATCTCTCGGGTCACATTCCATGTAAGGGAGTTCGTTTGTGATGATGAAGATAGCATCATCATGAGGACATTGTTCACCCCTCAAGCACAGTGCTTTTTTTTCGTAAGGTTAGACGTTATTTGATGAGGCGGAATGGATGGATGACTCCCGCCGTCCCGCCTGGCGATCTTTTGTCGTGCGCGTTCCTGAATCCCAATCGCGTTTACGGACACATAACCGAGCTTTCAGCACAGCAGGAGCAAAAGATCGGAACGCTGACGTTCCTGCTCCCTTCAGTACCCTTTTCCCCTTTCCCCGTCGATGGGTGTGCTCTGTTCTACGAAGCGGACATAACAGCCAACCGTAGCCTTTCAACTAGAAGACTTCTTGCATCCAATTTTCGTCTGTTTTCGCGTCGGTTGGTGTGGAAAGTGTCCCCGCTCCTCAGGCGAGGATAAGCGTGGGATGCGGTGCGATGCGACAATCAGTGTGCCGTGGCAGGCTTACGATAACAGGATAAAAATAGATTTACCGAAGAACGGAGGGAAAAGATCTTGCCTTCCTCGGCAGAATGCTTCCTTCCCCATCAACCTCCCAACGCTTCGGCCATGGGTGAGAATCGAATTCACTCGTGGCGGGCGAGAGGCATCCGATAACAAGGGTTGCGTAGTTGTATGGGGGGGGGAGGGGCTCAGATGGAGACGGATTTTTCGCCGTACAGGTACTGTATATTTTGCGGATCCCTGTGGATCGGGTACTTGTTGTCTCTGTTACGAATGCCGTTATTATTATCCCTTGAGGGCCGTCAGGAAAGGTCGAATCCCCGCCGGGCACTCCTGGGCCAGATCTTTCAACGGTCAACTGAACTTGGCAGTGCTCGATGACTCAGCACTCCTGGGATAATGTACCGCATCAACTGGCGAGAACTGGCGGGAAATTTTACCTTCTAATGGGAAACGAGGGGGAGTGAGAGCTTTCCGATTGCGTCAGAGGGAGGGCCCGGAAAGGTTTAGTTCTAGCCGTAAGGAGTTCGGGTATGGCGTTTTGATACGGAACAAGGATAAAATCTTGTTCTAACGTACTAGCGCCAGCCAGTTCTCGCCAGTTAATGCGGTACCTTGTATCACCTGCGAATCGCAAAGCTCGAATAGTTCCAGGAAAAGGCTTAGCCTGCTTGGCGACGAATCCGACTTTTTACTCGTTACAGACGGCTCAAGCGATGCGGTACCCGTGGTCCGGAGCACTTTTCCTGTGTATCCATGTGAGGTGAGCGCGGCGGGGCTGAGGATGACGACGGGATCCCTTCCCTTCGCTTTTCACTGATTGGTGTGCGCCCCTCTGGATTAAGATGATTTATCTGTTGGGAAGCTGGTCCCTCACGATGGTCAACGAGTTTCTGGAGGAAGGGTTAGAGTTATGTTAGCTAAGTAAGATATGATAGCTGACGGGTTGGATGCTCAAGTGATGTTCTGGCCCGGCACCCAAAATGAGGATATTTGTCATGGAGGAGCTCTGGGACCCTGGGGTCGGTCCTTTTGGGAAAGAAAAGGGAAAGCCACGTCCCCTCGAGTACAAGAACCTACTTTGGACGATGACGGCTGGCATCGTGAACTTTTTTTGGTGTTGGCAATAATATCATACTTGTGCTTTGTCAATGTCATGTGGTTTCCCACGAACCCTCGCCCCCCGCGCCCTCTCCGACCCTTCTCTGGGAGGCCATGTGCGGAAATTTATATAATTAAACTCGAACTCCGTAAAACTTGTCCTCCCCCAGTTATGATTGCGATTCTGACTCCGTTACCACTCTTCGGGCTCTGATCACGTTCACCATCTTTCACGGCTGAGGGAGCGGGAAACAGTTCAATTTCGGCGTTCGGACGGGAGAAGAAGAAAAAATAATAATTTACGCCTTGCTCCCTTTCCCTCCCCTATCCCTTACACACCTTTGTTGGGAGGAGGAAGTGGATGCGACATCGTGAGATTGTCTCAGGTGGATTCGCTGTCGATACATGCCGAGATGAAAAGGGTATCGGTAGGCAGGTGGGCGGCCAATTGTGCGGTTCGCACTGGCATCGTGGAGATGTGATGGGTCCTTCGGTGTGTGTAAAGGTCGATCTGGTCTGCAAATTGACGAATGGTTGAAGAGGAGTGGCTTTTTTTCTCTCCTTCTTTTTTCATTTTTCCTTCTTTCTTTTGAATTGAATCTGGTTCCTGAACTGAAAGGGCCGCCGAAAACCCTTTCTTTCCCTCTTCTATTGCCCTTTTTTTCGCTCGCTCGATGTAGGCTTTTGGGGTGCGAACTGTTGTACCATTACCTTCTGGCGAAGCGGTTACTCAATTTATGGCGAGGTTATTCCGCTATAGCATAGTCTACTTTACAGATCTACAAGGAAGCTCGGATGTGAGTGAGTGAGTGAATAAAAAAAACAAAGAAAAAGACTACAACGACAAGGGCTGAGGTAAGGAAGAGCAGGAGGAGGATGGGGTAAGTCTAATGGCGGAGGAGGGGAGGAGAATGAAGAAAAGAAAAAAATGGATGGAAAAAAAAAAATGTAACATTAGGATAACGAGTAACTTACCGTACCGGTACTTGGACAACAATTGCAAAGAGGAAGAAAAGAAAAAAAGTCCGAACCGGGATGAGCTCATGGAGCTGGCTCTCCCAATTGTCACCGTCAGTACTTAGCAAGCTATATAAAGTTGAAGCTTCCCACACTTGTCACGAACCCCCCAGCAGCAAACAAAAAAAAAAAAGGGTACCATTCTCACCTCACTCCTCCGCCGGACAAGAGGATAAGAGGACCTACCGTCTCTCCCTACTCCAATAGTCACAACACCTCTCTTTCGACCTTCCCTCTCTCACCTCTACCACATTTGTCTCGTTCTCTACTCTTTACACTTTTCGCCCCCAATCTCTGTCGTTTTCATTTTCCACCACCCAGCCACCACCGCCTTTTCACTCGGGCCCTACTGTTCCTAATTCTCGACCGGTAACCCGTTCCGAGCGAGATCCTACGTGAGTACTGAGTTCTCTCCTTCCTCACTTCGGGATTCAATTCTTCTGCGTTGTTCCGTGTGTTGTTTTACCTGGATACTTGCATTGGCGGTGTGCGGGATGGAGAGGGGGGCGGGGATAGCAAACCATCCCTCGTAATTCTTTACCACATCAGGGCTTCCGCATACCCGCTTTCCGCTCCGCACTTATCTCTCCCCCCTCCCCCACTGAACTTCTCCGCCTTTCACATTTCTCCTTCACACCTCCCTACTCCCATCTTCATCTCAAATGTCATCTACTTAGAAACTAATACATCGGTTTCATAGTTCGTTGTTCACCGTCATGGCTCCTAGTTCTACGCTTGCCGCTCACGCCGGCATCAATCGGTTCAACACCCCTAGTCCACATCCGACCCACCTCAGTATTGGCGTTCATAATCAACGGGTTTTGAAGGATGATGCCTCCGGTTATGTTGCACCGGTGTTTGAAGGGAAGGAGAAGCAGATGGAGCTTGGTAAATTTTAACCTTTTCCTCCTCTCATCCTGTTGATCCGTTGGGGGAGTTTCAACCGCTAATTGTTATAGTCATGGACATGCTCGAGGAGAAAGGATTTATCCCTCCGGATTTCGTTGAGAGTGAAACAAAGTGGTTTTATTCATCTCTCGGGATTGACGGTACTTCCCACCGACCTCTTCCGGAAATTTATCCAGTGTCGTATTTTTGGTTGAGCAGTGACTAATCGGTCTTTCAGACATGTACTTCAAATCGGAAACCGCTGTGAGCTCCTAACATACGACGGATATCTTGGAACGGGAGTTGAGCTGACTTGGATTGCGATAGGAAACAATTGTGAACCACATTTTGTCTCTTTACGCCGGAAAGGTTGCGGCATTTTCTCGGGATGATAAGCGTTTGGAAATTCGGCTAGATAGGGAAGCAGAGGGTAATATTTCCACTTTCCTTTTCATCTACATACCCCTGCCGTTTTGTTGGGATTCGGCTAATCCTGCATTATTATTGTAGATCATGCGGTATACATTGATACGTCTACCCCCGGAGTATCCGTGCTCTCCGGCCCGCAGTATGAGCAGAGAATCGACAAGAAATACCTCAATCCTTCGAACCCCGCGAAAGCTTACCGCGTTGAAACATTCCGCTCCTCTTCCCAGCTTACCGCGTCTAACCAGCAGCTCCGCTGCTACTTTGTCTACCAATGCGACTTTGTCAATCCCAACCCTGATCCGAATGAGACGGACTTGAGCGTCATCTCGGATAAATCTTTTCTGGAAAAGGTTTCTCCCAACACCAAGGAGGTCTACCAGGGCATTGTCGGGTCTGTTACTGAGCGGACCGGACCCGTTATAGAAATGTTTGAGGTCCAGGGCACACGTGAGAAGAGACTCGTGATTGGGTTTAAGCAAGGAAGCTCCATGGGCCTGTTTTCGGCTTTGAGCGACCTTTACCACTACTATGGATGCACCTCAACGAGAAAATATGTCGGTGAGTATATGGCCATAGCTTTCGTTACGCAGCTTCGTCCGAATCCTTGCTAACATTTACAGAACAATTCTCTAACGGTGTAACCGTCATGTCAATCTACCTTCGACCTCTCCCCTATCATACTACCGTTCCGAACCCTTCAATGTTCCCGCCTATCGAGGCATCAATTTACCAAATCATGAAGGAAGTTTCTCTTCTGTACTGCATCCCTCAGAACATCTTCCAGGGACACTTTATCAGTGGCCGTTTGAGTCTACAGGAGACGATATACGCTCACTGTGTTTGCCACTTTGTAAGCCATTTCTTGAATAGGCTAGGTTTGTAATCCCCGTCGCTTTATAAACGTCACAGGCGGATTACTGATTGGCTGGGTTAGGTTCGGAATATGGCGCCCTGACCTCGTTGCTCGACGCGAGCAATAGTGTTCACGCAGAAACTCTCACCAAGATCAAGCGTCGTCTTCGTCAGGAGACCTTTACTTCGGATTATATTTTCGAGATCATCAATGACCACCCTGAGTTGGTTCGTTCATTATACCTCTCGTTCGCCAACCAGCACTATGTGCAAACTCGTGGCGAACACGATGACTTTATTCCTACGCTTAGTTATCAGCGTCTTCAGGTCGGCCGGGTTTTGAAGGATGATGAGTTGGAGACTTTGATCTCGACGAGCGTCCAGAATGAGCACCAAGAGAAAGTCATGCAGTACTTCATCACCTTCAACCGCAACGTGCTGAAGACCAACTTTTATACTCCCACAAAGGTTGCGCTGAGTTTCCGGCTTAACCCTCGATTCTTGCCAACGGTTGAGTATCCGCAGCCGTTGTTTGGCATGTTTTTGGTTATCGGATCAGAGTTCAGGGGATTCCATCTGAGGTTCCGCGATATTGCTCGTGGAGGTATCCGTATCGTCAAGAGTAGGAATCGGGAGGCATACGCTATCAATGCACGTTCAGTCTTCGATGAGAATTACAACCTCGCAAACACTCAACAACGCAAGAACAAGGATATCCCGGAAGGTGGTAGCAAAGGCGTCATTCTCCTCGATGCTAACCATCAAGACAAGGCAACAGGAGCATTCCAGAAATACATTGATTCGATTCTGGATCTTCTCCTTACACCCAATAGCCCCGGTATCAAGGATCCTATCGTCGATCTTCACAAGGAGCCTGAGATTTTGTTTATGGGTCCTGATGAGAATACCGCCAACCTAGTGGATTGGGCCACCGAGCACGCCAGAGCGAGAGGCGCGCCCTGGTGGAAGTCCTTCTTTACCGGAAAGAGCCCTAGCTTGGGCGGCATTCCTCACGATACTTATGGAATGACGTCCTTGAGTGTTCGCGAATATGTTCTCGGCATCTACCGCAAGTTGAATGTTGACCCATCCAGGATGAGGAAATTGCAGACTGGTGGACCCGACGGTGACTTGGGATCGAACGAGATCCTTCTGAGCAACGAGAAATATGGTGCTATTGTCGACGGGTCTGGCGTTCTGGTTGATTTGAATGGCATTGATCACCAGGAACTCATTCGCCTGGCCAAGCAACGTCTTATGATTTCCGAGTTTAATATCTCCAAGCTCTCACCCCAGGGGTATAGAGTTCTTATAGAGGATACCAACGTCACCCTTCCTAATGGCGAGGTTGTCACTAATGGTACTATTTTCCGTAACACCTTCCATACCCGCACCGATATCCCCTACGATATTTTCGTCCCTTGCGGTGGGCGACCCGAGGCAATTGACCTGGGCAATGTCGGCAAGTTCATCAGGGATGGAAAGAGCGTTATTCCTTATATCGTTGAGGGCGCCAACTTGTTTATTTCTCAGGACGCTAAGCTGAGATTGGAGAATGCTGGTACAATCTTGTTCAAGGACGCTAGCGCCAACAAGGGTGGCGTCACTAGTTCTTCCATGGAGGTTCTCGCATCGCTTGCCTTTGATGAGGCCGGTTTTGTCGAGCACATGTGTGTCCAAGACGGCGTCGTTCCCAAGTTCTACAAGATGTACGTTCAGGAGGTTCAGAAGACCATCCGGGATAATGCCCGCCTAGAATTTGAAGCCCTTTGGCGCGAGAACCAGCAAACCGGAAAGAGCCGCTCCATCCTTTCCGACGAACTCTCCCTAGCCATCACCAGGTTGGATGAAGAGCTCCAGAAGACTGAGCTCTGGAATAACGTTCTCTTGAGAAAAAGCGTTCTTGAAGACGCCCTCCCGCAAATCCTCCTCCAGCAGATTGGCCTCGACCTCATTCTTAAGCGTGTTCCCGACAACTACCTCCGCGCTATCTTTGGTAGTTACCTCGCTTCCCGTTTCATCTACGAGTTTGGCAGCAACCCGAGTCAATTCGCTTTCTTTGACTTTATGACAAAGAAGATGGGTGCGCTTGAGGCTAAGGCCACTGAGAAGCCTTCCCAGGTCGTCACCATCAACTCCTTCCCCACCAAAAATTGTTCTCACTGAGCGAGGGAAACTTTGTTCTTTTTCTCCAGAAAAATAAATTAAAACTAAAAACTAGAAGTCCCTTTCCGTCCTTTTCCTCATTCCTCTCGGTTTCTTTCTTTTTTCTTTCCCCTAGCTCTTGTTTTCGGTTACTTGGTTAACTTTTTGAATGGCGTGACTTTGATAAAGGTGGTGCGGTTGTTGAGCGTCGAATCGATGTGGCATATTGTGGGCATGGCGGGGATGTACTTTAGGTTACTCGGTTCGTTTTGGGTTTTGTAACATAGAACAGGAGCTTTTTAGCCTTGTTATGATGAGCGGGGGGTTCGCTCTGATGGTGGAAGGGGTTTCATGGATTAGTTGGTCGATTGGTCATTATACCAGACTACTGTGCCCTCCTCGTGATGCGCTATGATGGTGAGACGAAGTGAAGTGTTTTGTTTATGGAGGTGGGATATGAGGGTGAGAGTGGGTGTGAGTCGGATATGATTATTGGATTGTTTGGATGGGAGCAATAGAATCCGGTCTACCGAAGCGCTCGATATGCTTGAATAGCCCGAATAAACCTCCCTTGCTGCCCATTTTGGGGAAAACCGGTTCAGGTCATTGACTGTTTTACTTTCTCCAGCGCTTATGACTATGAGTGATAGACCGTGAACACATACGTGACCACCGCAACCATAGCGCTGCCATGCTTGACACCGGAACAGCACGACGGTGGGTCATATTTCCGGGCGCTTTCCCCTGCAATACGGTAAGACCGGATAGGATGACAGTACAGTATCTGCTTCCATCACCGGGACGTATATATCAACCAGACAAGTGCTGGCCCATCACACCCTACTCGAGTACCACCAACCCAACGCCAGCACCCCCCATTTCAGCAGCAAACCCCACAGCCCATCCCTTCCTTCTCCCTTTTATTTGCTATTTCACTCCTTTCCGGACCGCGGGATGCCGGAGGGGATCCGTCGGTCCCTCCCCGTAGCAGTGCCTACACCGGAACATTGGGAAACGAGTTTGGGGGAGGAGATGGTACGGGATATCTACCCGGTTCTCTCCCAGAAGCCGGCTTTTCGCCACGGTGCGCGCGATAAACCGGAGTAGTATTCTGGAAGAAGGCGGTGTACCAGGATTATCACAGCAGATGAGGGACGCACAATACCATACCGCGGATTCGAAAACCATGCTGGACAGGGCGGCCAACGCACGATCCCACCCCCCCACGCACAAATAGAAGAAAGCCCCGTACCCACCGCGAGAATGTCCCCGCACGACCGGGAGACGTCGGCGGGAACGGCACGCAACCGGTCATCGGTACGGGACCCTTTCCCCCCCCCCCCGCAAGTGCTCGCGGGATATGACGCAACCATTCGAACGCGGATAATCGCACGGAACCTACCGCGGCCTCGTCCGACACCTTCACGCCGAAACGCCGGCGGGATACCTTTTCCGGGTCGTATCGTCCGACGGACGGTCTCCGGGTATGCGCTTATACAACTGTGGCGGTTCCAGCACCGGTGAGAGGACGGAACCCCCCCAACTCAACTCAACTCTATGCGCGGGTGAGCTATCACGGGCAGTCACTCGACGGTTTCGGGAATATGGTCTGTTATTGCCGGGAAAGGTGATGAATGTTTTCGATGGACGTAGCTACCGCTTTTCTCCGCGAGGTTGTCGGTCGGGGATGAGTACGGTACCGTGCAGTACCTTCCACCTTGTCCTACTATAACCCCCCTAGCTAGCCCGTCAGTGAGTGAGTGAGCCATCGCCCCGAGCGATGCATATCACTCGGAGCTTCATTCCCTTTAAAAGGCTCCGGGGGCTCCCGGATACTCGCCGCGGAAGTGCTGTAACGCTCGATAATCGCACCAACCGAATGAAAAGAAAGGAAAAGGGAAAAGGGAAAATAACTTGTCCTTACGCTCCATCGCGAACGCCCATTTCCGACGAGGAGGATGGAAAAACGGGGACAGGTCCCCACTACTATTCACCTGCTGGGTGCGAAATCCCCCCCGCCGCTTCCGCTCCCGCTGATGGCCGGTCCGCGCACACCGCCCGGCCCACCTGGACTGGCAATGGGAGCTTATATACTGGATCTTCTACCAGGTTCATGACCTGTCACCCGTTATTCTTGGCATTTCTTGCTGTGCGAAAAAGCGCTGGGTCTTCCCCCCCATACAGCGTGATGAGGGGTTGGCTGTTTGGTGGTTTCAGGAGTGTGTTTTCGTGGTAGTGGTAGTGGGTAGGTTGAGGGAGGGAGGCTGAGGTTAGGTACCAATAGGAGGGGGGTGATTCGACACGAGCACAGTAGCACGGGTAGAAGATTCCGGGATAGTAATGCTATGGGCGTGGAATACCAATTACAGTGCGGGTAGTTATGGCGAGAAAAATAGGAATTTGTAACTTTACTTGACTTTCCTCAACACATTTTACCCTATCCCACATCACCACATCACATCAACCAATCAATCAATTCACGGGTATACAACAACTCACCACCTCAACGAGATAAAGGAAGAGCGAGAAAATGAAAAACCGCAAAAAAGCACTACCATTACTACAAAGCATCAATCCCAGATAGACATTACCCATCCTCCCCATATCCATCAATCTCATTACCCCCCTCAATAAGACATCCAACCTAAACCAACTGTCCATACCTAAACCAAAAGTTCATCCCCACCGCCACCAGCAAAAGTCCACACAATGCCGTGGGTCCATACTTGTCATGATACCGCACAGCTCGTCTCTTGCTAATCTTATCCACGCGCCAAAGGTAAAGCCCCATACTATAGAGGAGTGCCAAGATGGCCACGATGGTGAAGCCCCAAGCAGAGTATATCGACAGTCTATCACCGAAATTGAGGAGAGTGCCTGCGATTGCACCCAGGTAGACTGAAAACTCAAACCACGAGAGGAAGGTACGCTCCGCGGCAAAGTAGACTTTTGGCTCAACGCGAACGGGGACAAAGATACCTGTTATAAGGTGGTTAGCAGTGGTTCTCGGAGAAAGCGGTAAGGAAGGGGGAGGGTTACGTTTGCCCGGGGGTGCTTTGAACTTTCGAGCATATGTCATTCCTTGAACAGGTGCTTGGGGGTTTATGGAGGTAGTAGTGGTGTTCCGCCTAGCCACTGTTCCCAGGCCACTCCAGACCTTTCCGGCTGCCCCTTTAACTCTCTTTCTCAAGCTCTTCTTCCTTGCACCATTTCTTCTCCCGGCCTCATCCTCAGAGTCATCATCTTCACTATCATAGAGCGGATACTCCTCCTCGGGAGCAGCGTCTCCCGCACGCTCCTCCTCATCTTGAATACCTCTGGGCCCACCTCCACCATTGGTTCTCTCAACACGGCCAGCCTCATTCGTTGACTCCCGAGCACCAATCAATCTCTGCGAAGGATCACGTTGACGCGATCCTTCAACGTCACTGGCATCCTCGTCAGAGTCAAATGGATCATCCGAAGAACCGCTACCACTCTGATTCGGCCTCTCGATTCCAAACTTATGAGTTGTGGGCTTCCTGATGTCAATATGCATCTGGGGTAGCCAGAAAGGAAGCAAATCAATCTTGTCAGGGAACAAGGTTGCCGTCCCGTGAATGAACTTGGAGAATTTGGGAACCGCTTCGACAAGATGGGAGGAGGTGAGTTCTCGAACCCACTCTGGAGGCTCCTGACCAGCTTGGGTCTGCAGCTTGACCTCCAGAACGGCGTATGGGAAACGCTCAATGTCCTTAACGGGAAGCTGATTGAACGGCCAATCAATCCCGATATCCGTTCGCCTCCAATTATCCCCAGAACGCTTAGTTCCATCCCAATTGTCCTCACGAATCAAAGACAGCTCCGTATCAAGCGAGATACGCACCCGGGCATCGCCTGGCAGCTGGAAGGCGGTACGATTATAAAACGACCTCACAGCGGGAGTCAATTCCTTGGTGATGGTTGTGTACTGCACTTCCCTCGCTAAGGCTTCCAAGGCTTCAATTTCCTTGACACTCTTCCTCCCTTCCTTTCGCATCTTCTCAAAGGCCTGTCCAACGGTATACTCGCCCTTGAGGAACGCATTGACATTCTTTTCCTTCAGTGCAAACCGCGCTTTGACACTCTTCTCACCCGTCCAATCCTCACGATGAGTCTTTCGCTCCACAAAAATGGTCGAAACGTCCATTCCACCGTACCACCGAAGACGAACCGCCTCTGCACCCTCATCCTTGCGTAGACGGCCGAGGTAGAGTTCGAAATCCCGGTTATCGTAGTATATTGACGAGATTGCGGAATCCTGCTTCTCAAATTCCTTATTCGGGTTGAACACGAGCACCGGTAGATGCTATCGGGCGCAATCAGCATTATCCGGGTAAATAGACCCATTCAGTTCCACAACATACCTTTAGGATGATCAATTTCAACTCTGTGATATTATCCGGGTGAACCCAGTACTTTGTTGTCTGTCTGATAAAGTTCTGTTGAGAGCCTCCTGCACTACTATCACCCTGAGTCGGGTTCCCCCTAGTCCTCACCAGATCGTACAACTTTGAAAGCTTAACGATAAAAGCGTCGTAGTTGTCCTTAAAGAATGGCTTTGCGTTGAGTCTTGCCGAGAAAATTGGCCTAAGTGGCCACCCGGTTTGTTTCTGGTACACCAGATTAGGGAGTTCTGCCCCGGAAAAAATAAGGGGAAAAAAGCAAAAAAATGGATGAAAATTCTCACATCATGCTTCTTGATAATCTTCTGAAACCCGGTATAATTTAACTGGGTAAACTTGGCCAGGTCGTGAACATCGGCGATAATATCACTAAGGTCCTCCTCGAGCAGCTCAAAGTCCTCCTCGGTCGGACCGGTCGGAGGATCCCCCGCCCTCCCCTCGCCAACACCCGCTGCGGCCTGATTCTCCCTACGCGCGGGGGGTCGCGAGTCCAACTGCTTGACGACGTCCTCGACCTCCTTCTCGGAAACCTTGATCCTCCGAACGATCTCTCCGGACTTGACCTTTTGGAAGGTGAAGACCTTATCCAGCTCCGTCTCCAGGACCTCCACGAATGCCTTCTCGTCATCCTCCGTCCACTTCCTTGGCGTGGAGACGGCGGGGTCGGTGCCCGGCGGGTAGAGGCGGGACTTGAGCTCGAATTTCAAGTCATCGTAGGAGATGTAGTAGTAGTAGTAATCTGCGGAAGAGGTGTGAGCAAATCGTAGAGGAAAGAAGGGTACTCTCTCGGTGGTGGGGGGGATAAAACAAACCTTTGATCAAAGAGGTTCGAAGCTGTTGACCGAACCTAACCAGACGAAATCTCAGTTATAGCACTCGTACAAAGCGGTGGAGGGGGGTAAAACGGAGCGAGAATGTCAAAAAAAACACATACTTCATGATGCAAAACCCACGAACTGAACAACAGCTGAATTCCGACACCAATTGAAGTAGGGGAACCCAAGCGAAGGAATGCCCACCGACGAGAGGAAATATATCAGGGTAAAAGTGAGAGCCCTTATCCTCAAACGATCAATTCCCCTATCCAAAGCGTAGGTCGAGGAGATTGGCACAAGTGTCCGGCAACTCGAAAAAAGAGGCGGAAGGAAGGAGGAAGGAGGAAAAAAGAGGGAGGAAAAGTAGCAGCGGCTACAAATGTCCAAGATCGACGGGACAAAAGTGGATGGCGGGAGGATAGCACGAAAACAGCCTAACCTTACCTAACCCATGATAACGCTCAACATCCCCGCAGCACAGAGGGCCGGACGGCAACGAGAAAAAATTATCTTGGCGCTAAAGGGTGAAAACTTGAGGCGTTTTACGAGTGATATATGATACGATGGGATAATAATATTATATAAGATAAGAATCTCATTGTGGGCTTCCCATCACGACGGTCGATGTGACTTTACGCGACGCAGTCTCGAAACGAGGAGGCTCTCGTGGTGGTTGAATGGTGAACCAGGAAGTAAAGATAAAGCTAGATTCCCACCAAACCAAGTCCTCCAATTGCGAGACCCTTTCGATTTCAATGCGAGGACTCGAGTATGAGTGCAGTACTCGTACAGTACCCTATTCGAGTCCCACAAACGAGCACCTCTTCAGAGACCAGACTGCGGTACTCGTGCCCCCACTTGCCCCCACCGCCTCCAACGCCAAGAGCGAGCCAAACCAAACCAGGAAACATCTAGACAGCGACTCCCAACCGAGCGGCAACCTACCGTATTCGAGCACAGTGCCTGAAAGGTGGGGGACCCTCTGTAGCCGGGGGACGACCTTCGTCCTAGCTTAGTAATATTGTTTTTTATGCCAAGCAAGGTGTCAATACAGGTTAATCCTTGAGAAATTGCCCACCAACCGTCTGTACCAAGAAAGGTAACAGAAATAAACATGCCACGGACAATCCCGGCTTCAACATCAAGAGTCCAACCTACCCTTAAACCCATTTCCCACCAATCTATAGACAATCACCGCTCCACCGGCCACGGCAGAGCCATAATTCTCCCGGGAGTGGTCGTGGAAGACGCCCCGGGGATTGGAGTTGAGCTATCATACGTTTCCTTGACCGAGTACTGTACCCCCACCAGACTCCTCCAAAGAGTCGAATCCGACCCGCGGATCGATGAGTGAGATATGATACTGTACCTCACCCACCTCCTACGGGTTTCCCGCTCGATAATCCCCGTCGTGAGTTTCCGGGTTTTGCGGCTTTCTCTTGCTCTCGCTACCGACGGGGTTATCACTCTTTCCGATTTTTAGGGTATGCAAAAGCCAGTGAAGCACTGCACACTTTAACTGCGGACATACGTGCATGTCCGCGTGACGTCGCCGGTTTTCACGAAGGATACGGTATGTAAATTTAGCGCGCTGCTGTCCTCACGATACGTTAGGCTTTGGCCGGAATGGATATCTAATTATGTAAGCATCTTTCTGGGTAAAAGTATCATAAGGTTCCCAACCGACACGGGAGACTCGGGGGGGGGGGGAATATTCGCGTGGCTCTTTTGTGCTTCGCGGTAAATTTCCCTTTTTGATTATATACTTTGGGCACGGTGAATTATTATGATTTTTTGGGGATTTTGCGTCCTCGAGCACTTGTAGTATCGTATAGATACCGTATGCTATCGGTACGGTCACACGCAAGAGGGATAAGGCGGCGGGGGGGGGGGTCAACCGGACGGATAAGTGTATCATGGTAATTTGTTCTACCGATCCAGCGGGAATGGAATCTATGCTCTATGATAGGATGTCCTGATTCTCCCCTCCATGACCCATCGCGTCTCGCCCAATCATACCATGCAGATCGCAGGTATGCCCGTCAACCCATCACAACGCTTCTTTCCCCGTCCCCTCCTCTCCCCCGCCCTTCCCACCCCTCCTCCCCTGCTGATTCAAGTAGCTCAGGTACGAATTCCATCCTGACCCGCGAGCAACACATTAGCCCTCCTTCCACCCACCACAGACACGGACGAACAAACAAACACCCACTCACCAAGACTAACAAGGTTGACCACCAAAAGCCTGTGCTCCAACGGCACAAACCTAAAATTCACCAACTGAACCCCCGGCCAGACGGTCCAGTTCGCCTTCAACCCCTGGAACCAATTATCCCGCAACTTGGCCCTGACCCTCTCCTCCGTCCCCAGCTCCTCTCTCCCGTCATCGCCCATGACGCCCTCCATGGCGGCCATGCTGGAGAAGAAGAGGGTGAGGTGAACGGGCGTGAACAGCGTCTGATCCAGCGCCACGCGCGACACGATCTCCAGGCCCGGCGAGGCGGGGATTCGCACGGCCGTCTGCAGGAATTTGTACCAGTTCACCACGAGCGGACCGAATATGCCGCCGCCGTAGATGGCCATGCGCAGGGTGCGGTAGGGGTTGTGCGTTCGCGGCGGGTCGTTGCCGTCGTTGCCGTCGCCGCGCCGCTGCTCGATGGCTTGTTGGGCTATAACGTCGCCGGCGGCGAAGAGGATGGAGGTCGTGAGGCACTGGGTTAGGACGGGGCGTTTGGTTAGGGCGGTGCGGTACCAGGTTAGCATTTTCGTATGGTACGGATGGGGGGAGTGAGTGAGGGAGAGTGAGTGAGGGAGCGACCGAGTGAGGGGAGGAAGGAGAGGAGCGGTGTAGAGAGAAAAAATCACACTGTGCGCGCTGCGCTTGGAGGGTTATGCTCTGCTGGTTTGTTTGCTCGGTGAGATGGTTGATGAGAGGCAAACTCCCCTTCTCCAAAAGATCTCCTGGTTGAATTTCCTGTCCGGGGAATCTGAACTCGCCCCGCAACGATGTAGGTTGGTTGGTTGCTTGTGCCCCCGGTTGCTCGATTGAGCTTCCGGATTAGGCATTCTGACTACACTCCAAACATTCACCAGTAGTGTTCCCCTATCGGTACGAGTGCTGTACTCATGTAGATGACTGTGTAACCTCAAGCATCAACTTCGAGTGTATTTTGGTGATGCGTTTGGAGGGCGAAAACTTGTCTAACACCTGTATGATGCCAGGTGTGGCATCACGGTAGAGATATTTTATCACAGAATTTACAAGTACAGGTTTCCCGCAATTTCGCCAACGATCCACTACTTCTCTGCCCGAATCCCCCCTTCCCCCGCCTCGATCACACTGCCAACTCCACATCAATAACCTCATCTATCTCGTCTACTTCCTTCGGGCTGAATGCCCCCCTCCCACCAAGGCCCAGAATAGCCTCGGCGGACCCAAACCTCTCCAACAACTTCATCTCGTTTTCAGCATCTTTCTCATCATCATCATCCCCACCCATGCCTCCTGCGGCTCCATCTGTCCCCATCGTAATCAACCCGCTCCACACGCAATACCCGATAAGCGTGCCAATACACCCGACCACTACAGCTGAATTCTTTACGGTCTCCCACTTCTGCAAGCTCTTCGTTCCCTTCTTGCGCCCTTTTCTCTCTTCCCTTTGCTCCTCGTCTCCCCCACCTCTGTATCTTTCCGCAGACCCAATTCCAACGATTTCCATCGCCCTATCGAGCAAAAACCCCGTAACCCAGGGCACGTCCTGGCGCTCAACGACTCCCCATGGTAATCCCCCACCCGCAATTTGCCCGGACGACGTTGCCGCTGCCGCTCGTCCGGATATTACCGCCGCAGCATCAACCTTACCACCAAGCATCCCCCCCCTCACCCGATCAACATACCCGCACAGTCCGCCATGTTGAGTAACCATCTCCTCTCTCAACCACCCGTTCGGTAACTCCGCGTATAGCGCCAGCGATAAGTATCCGGCAGCCAGACAATCCAGTGAACTCGGTTCGTCACCGAAAAAATACCTCTTCTTACCTAGGAGGGACTGCACTGTCCCGAGGAAGTCCGCCGCGATCGCCACCTGCTTGATCCTCTCTGCCGTGGCCTTCGCTGAGATCTTCTCCCTAGTCGCGGGTAAAGCCGCAGCCGTCATTGCCAAGGATTGGGGAAGCGGCGTGGCAGCATCTACGGCACTCGCAGGAGAAGAGGCAAGAACCAAGCCATCGCATCTCCTACTCGCCTCCCGCCGTAAAACTCCGGGAACGTAATACCTCGTGGGCACGGGTAGCAGTTTAGCGAACACGCCCCTCAGAACATCAAAGTTCCCGTCGGTCAGATACATTGACAAGTCGAGTAGCCTCCCACCTTCAGTCTCGATGTAGGTTCCGAAGGCAAGTGCCTCAGCCCTCTTTACTTTGTCCAGTTGATCGTCCAAGCCCGAGCCGTCTTTGCGACGGAGGTACTCTATCACCCCACGGAAGCCGGAAACCCAGGTTGCATCGTCGCGTAGCGCCGGGAGCTCACGGTTCGGGGAGAGAAGGGGATTGCTGCTAGGGATCAGGGTCCAAGTGGCGGGGGGTTGGGTTAGGTTTAGATAGGCAATTGTGGAGAGAGATTGAGGAGAAATTGAGGGTAGGGTGAAGGAGGGACCCCAGATGTGAAGTTCTAGCATTTTTCTCTTCCTCTTTACTGGTCGGGTTTGGTGGAGGCTGTTGACCAATTGGTTGGAGAGTACAGTATTGCTGGAAGGTGTGGTGGGGTGTGGGATAGTTTTAAGCCGCAAGAGGCTTGGCGGTGACGCTGGAAAGTTTTGTGATGCTTTCTTTTTTACAGGGATGTACAGTACTCGAGTAGCTCCATCTCATAAGGATGTTCTATAAATTACTCGAGTACCTGTAATGTCTCTCTGCCAGTAGCGGACTGGCAAATGTCCGTCCATAATATTATTAATGAGTGATTGGGAAAAAAAAAAGAGAAAAGAAAAAGAACTGCTTGTTTGTACTGTAAGAAGATCTTGACGATGGAGGGGCAAGGGTGATTTCACTAGTGATATTTATAATACCGATATGTATGGTGCTGGGGTTGTGAACCAAAGCCTGAAGTATCACCGAGTGAGAATCAACGAGGGGTGACAGTAGCATTCTTCATGGGGCCATGGTGAATGAATTGGGTATCTTGGGGTTTAATACAAGAAAAAGCAGAACTAGCCAGCAAAACATCTGAAATGTGCCGTTATGCGATTCCAAACGCATTGTGAGCTAAAGCCATAGAACAACCCAATCAATCGCGAAAATTCCGGATGGGAGCCACATGCACCAAGCTACCGTATGATGGTTCTCTGACCTAGTTTCATATACTGCAGCTGGGGCCATCTGCCTATCACCGCTATTCGGTGGTTGGTCATTACAAGATAATAAGTTCATGAGAATTAACCTCTTTGAAGTGAAACAGTAAACTAAATTCATGCAATGCTAAGAACGAGAAAATGCTCCACCCGGATTTTGTCCTGATTGGATGGATGTAAAGCCCATATCACAAAGACCTTGATGTAAGGAAGCCCTCAAGAAAGACCTTCAAATGTGGCGATGATTGCCCCGTTGGCTACATCATCTTGAACATCTTTATCTACACCAACAATGTCGGTGCTTAAGGAGGGTGATTTGATTTCCTTTCCCATTAGTACCTGAAATGGGGTGGCAGGGCGTGGGTACTGTTCCGTAAATGGATGTGAGTATCGGCGTTGAAGTGTATACGGAGCCATCGGGGCCAATTTAACCTGCATCCCAATGTCTGCCACATCACCCTTTTCAAAAAGCCAATCGGAAGTCCAACCACTCTCCTCTCTTTCCTCGGTAGGGGATTCAGGAGCCTCAGAAGAAGTGGAACTCTCTTCTTCGTCAATATCCCCTCCGGCGACTGTATTCTGAAGGGGGTCCCAGAGCGCAGCTTCGTTCTCCCACCCATCTTCTTCGGAAAATCCCGGGGGCGTCCTCAATGTAGGGGTGATGGAGGTCCAGAATTTTATATAAACATTCCAACCATCGCGGTCATGCTCATCCGGACACTGCTTACAAAACCTGTGTGAGCAGAGTAGACAACGGTTTCGGGCCGCGGAGAAACGGTACACCTGCTTGCACGAGCAGCATTGCCAAACGGAGTGACCCGGGGCAGGTGGGGGAAGAGGTGTTGAGAGGGGATGTGTTTGTCGCGGGGCAGGAGATAGAGGTGGTGATGGGGTTGGTGTTGGGGAGAAGGGGGAGGGAGAGGAAGATTCTGGTGGGTCGCAGTGGGCAGCTCGCATGGCTTTGGGATAGGGGGTTCTGGATGTCAAAAGTAATAGCCTGGTGGAAAGGGTTAAATCGCTTTGGTGCCTGCAATCCTTGGATGGCTTTCCCGGTGGACAGAGTGCAAGCAGAAGGAGAAAGAAAGAAAAAAAATAAGATATAAATAAAGTGAGAGGACAGGGAAAAGGTTCAACCTTCTTCCCCAACAGCTACAGGTAAATGTCAGCTGGGTAAACGAGAGTAAATTACGACTAGAAGGGGAACGTAAGTGAAAACGAGAGATATTGAGAAAAAACATGGGGAAGGGTTCGTTTGAAATAGAGCCAAGGGGTTTTGCGTGAAACAAAGAATTCTGATAGTGAAACAGAACGAAGGCAAGGATGGAGGGTGAAAGCAGACGTGAGAAAGGCAGAGTCTGAATTTTGAAAAAATTCCCTTGTTATCAAGATCGAGAGGTGTGTTTTGAGTTGGAAGGGGTACCGAGTTCCTAGGACGGTGTGGTAACTGGTTGTTGTCTAAGGTATTGCACTTAGTTTGAGCAATCCTAGCGGAGGGGCAGATCCGGACCCACGGAGACGAGATCTTGAGATAAGCGAAGGGAGGTGAGCGCGGGGTGAAGCTAGGTAGACAGTCTGCGAGTTTTGCTGCTGTAGTAGAATATTTAGCACTCGAACGAAGCCACAGAATTGTCCTTCATAATTGCGAACTTGGGCTCCATCGATGTGATAAGCCCAAACAGAAAAAATGCCAAACCTCAATCTTTGACAGGAATCGTTTCTTTGGATGCGGGGCGAGGAATGGGTGAAAAGGTGAATTAAGCAGCGAGCGAGTGCGGCATTGGGGATAACATAATAACAGGAGGGAATGGTGGGGGGAAAGGAGCAATCTGCTGTAGCAATATCATAGCGATAGCGGTGGTGGTGACGACTACATACGTATTTGCATCCAAACGTGCCTTTTTCTTTCGGATATGCGAGAATAAAGTTCACGAGTCTGAAGTAGAGAGAAAGCGGAAGATACAGGCTCGGAAACACGAGGGGACTGAACGGGTTGTGAAGGTATATGGTAATTGGGAGAAAGCGGTGATGTGGGGGAAGAT
>QLOI01001547.1:0-37768 GCA_003313605.1 Tuber umbilicatum | reverse complement strand
CTTGGCCGCCTACCGAGAACCCTATCGAACACCTGACTGAGCCCCGGCCCAGACAGGTTACAGCCTATTTGTACCTTTTCCTCTTTATTATTCCCCTCACTGCGGCTGTATGTTACTCTGATATTTACAGCTCTGAGCAACTTCCATCGACAGATTCTAGATCAGAATCATTGCTTTGCGTGTGGTAAGGAATTGGTGCAAGGCTCTCATTCATTGTAATCAACTGCAGAGGAGTGATTGTTCTGGATAGAGAAATGGCATGTATTGTGAGCTCTTTTTCAATTCTAATATAACTTCTTATTACAAAACATAAAATAATATGTCACATTTCATGATGCTGAACCTAGCCCTATAATAAATATATATAATAAAAATTTATAGACGCAATAAAAATATATTGTTGTTTAATGCCCTGTACCGAACACACCACTATATAAAAACTTTAATATGCCAAAATTTATGCTATAAAAGTCACTTTTATGCTATAAAAGTGACGTGCCGAACAGAGCCTTATTACTTGAATAACTTTTTAGCTAATTTCTGAATAATTTAGTATTACTTCTCAGATTACATAATATCATAGCTTAAGTAGTTCAAAAGGGTACCCCAAATTTAATGATTTTTAAACTCCCTGCTTTTGATAGCTACAATATTTATTCAAAAATAAAATCCAAGTTGAGAATGGAAGATGAAGAAAATCAGTTACTAGATTTTTAATTTTTAATTTTAATTTTACAATGGACAGTTAATAGCCGGTTACCCTCCTATTTCGCTTCGCTCATAGTCATAGTCGGCAGAAGCAAGTGTGATACCGAAGCAAGTGTGACGCAACGGTTTTTGTGATTTTTTTAAATGATAATTTGTGATGCAGTTTAATTACCTCATGTCATAGTAAGTTGATATGTAGAGTATAGTATTAAATTATTTCATCCTCTACCATTTCACTAGATTCTATCATGGAAAATGCTGATTTTATTGGTATTAATTAAAAATTAATTAAACCGTCATTTACTTTATCACTCTTGTACTTAGTCATGAAATATGATTCAAAAATATCACAAAAACCGTTGCGTCACACTTGCTTCTGCCGACTATGAGCGAAGCGAAATAGGAGGGTAACCGGCTATTAACTGTTTAGGAGATTATGGAATTTAAAAGGTTGGATGTTTTTTTTGAAAGAAAAAAGGGTTAAAGTACTCTATTAGCTATAATCATATAAGAGAGTATTAATTATCTTCTACATTCTCCGGGTTCAAGTTAGGGTATCGAGGAATTTGATCTTGTTGCTTTCTGGATGTAGAATATATGTGATGAGGCAACTTTTTACATGTTCTGATTGATTCTGTTCGGTGTTTTCACCTTCCCGCTCTCACTCCAATTATTATAAATCCTTGGCATGTGGTGTAAGAAAACACCGCCCTGGGCGCTTGTATGTAATATGTGTCCTGGCTATAGCAATGTCCGCGCTGTAGGTGATTCCGGAACACCAGGGAAACGATGTGATATGCTCGCCCACGAAATGACTAGGCACTACTCTGGGAATAGAGAAAACTGGGTGGTTGAAAATAGAAGTTACCATCAAGCTCTACTTTTTTTTTAATACAAGTATTTTCTCTAGCGGATAAAAGTATGTAGCAACATCACAAGCCCAAACCAACCAACTTTTGAGTCCATAAATTAGTGACCCCCGTGAGGATCCTCTTGTCTTTGCTCCGCTGTAGGTACGAGAGAAGAGGAGGAAAAACACAGTCAGTTATCGTTTCTCGGCAGAGCAACAAGGAAGTGTAGGAGGGATGGGAAAACTTACGATCTAATTTAATCATGGTGTCAATCCTCATGATGGAAATGCATGCCTCCACGGCAGATTTCTGCGTTCAACAGGTCAAATTAGAACCGCTTCAGGCTAGGGGAGGAAAAAGGAAGGGGGGAACATACCAAACTCCGAACCTTACTCATCGTAGGCTCCAGCACACCGGCCTTAACCTCATCTACAACTTTGCCCTTCATCAAATCTAACCCGTAGTTCTTGTAATTCCGCTTCTTAGTCTCGGTTTCGGCAGCGGTCTGCGAGGCAGCGTGGTAGGAGCGGAGTTTGGCGACTAGGTCTGAGGAGTCCTTTGCTGCGTTTACGGCCAACGTTTTGGGGATGACTAGGAGGGCGGAGGCAAACTCTGCGAGGGCCAATTGTTCGCGAGATCCCTGTTTATTCTCGTTAGTATGTGAAGGGGGTATATGAGAGGAGATAAAGGAGAGGAACGTACGACTGTGGTAGCAAAGTTCTCCAGGTAGATGCTCAGGGCGGTTTCGACGGCTCCTCCGCCGGGGACCACTTTCCCGCTCTCGAGAGTACGCTTGACAGCACAAAGGGAGTCATGGATCGAGCGCTCCATCTCGTCGAGTTGGTAGTCGTTTGGCCCTCGGAGAATGATGGATGCGGAGGAGTATGCCTTAGTGCCCTTCACCAAGATACACTCATCGTCCGAGATTCGCTCCTGGACGACCTCTTCCGCAGCTCCGAGGGATGAGGCCTCGAAGACTTCATCTCCTTCCAGGTTCGAAAGCGTGCTGACTAGTGTTGCGCCGGTAGCCTTTGCGATCCTTCGGAGGTCCTCCTTCTTACAACGACGCACAGCAATAGCACCCTTCTCTACAAATGTCTTCAAGCAGAGGTCGTCGATACCTTTCGTGGTAAGGATGACGTTTGCGCCAGCGTCAAGAATCAACTTTATCCGCTCGAGCACCATCTCCGACTCCCGCTGCCGGATTGCCTCAAGCTGGTTGGGGTCGTCAACAGTGATATGAACACCTAAGGCCATTCTTGTTTTCTGGAAATTTATGTCCAAACATGCGATCTTTGCATTCACAATCCGCGTGGGCATAGCTTGGGAAGCAACGGTGCAGTTAAGAGCGTACCCTTTAACGAGCATACTCTCCATAGCACTCTTTCCATGGGCCTTGAGGATGTTGACTGCCTTGACGGGATATTTAACTTCAGCTTTTGTATTGGTGGACTTGACGGCGAGCATTGCGTCCACAACCATCTGCGCGAAGAAGTCTGAGTCCGAACCAATGATCTTGGAGGACATAGAGGTCTTTGCGATGTTTAGGAGGGGTTCGGTTCCTAGGGTTTCGACTTTTACCGACATTACTTCTGTCATGTATTTCACAGCTTCGCGGAGGGCTAGACGGTACCCGGTTATGATTGTAGTTGGGTGGATCTTGTTCCTGACGAGTTCGTTTGCCCGGCGGAGGAGCTCGGCAGCGATAATCACGACCGAAGTTGTTCCATCTCCAACCTATCCAACTCATAATCAGCATTGCAAACCCGGAAGTGATAATGGAATTGGAAGAGGAGCGAGACCTCTTTATCCTGCTGCTGAGCTAGATCGACCAAGATCTTGCCGGCAGGGTGCTCAACATCCAATAAACTAAGAATAGTAGCACCATCATTGGTAACGGTAACATCTCCAATATCATCCACCATCATCTTATCCAATCCCGAAGGACCAAACGAACTCTTGACGATATTCGCTATAGCTTGTGTGGCGAGAACTATTCCAGACCTTCATCAGTACCACATCCCTTCTAACGCGCTTAAACAGGAAGCGAGATGGATTACCGTTCTGGTCTCTAACATCCGACCCTGTAATTTTCTCTCCTCCGAGAACTGCCCCGTGAAAACCTCCGTTAGCCCCAATTCATCCTTTTGTCCAACAAGGGAGCGAGAAAGACAAACATAAGGTTCCACTGTTTCTCGATCCCTGGAATATTCCGGACATACTCGTGTTGTGGTCGGTTCAGTTATTAAAGAAGGAAGGGGTGCCTGGGCGTTGTTTTTGGTGGGGGGCTGGATTTCACGTTTTGGTGTTCAACTGAAGCTTTGCGAAATTTCCAGCACATAATGGAGGGGTACGCGAGAGGCTCTGGTTGATGACAAAGCGCCAAGGTATTTTCTCATACGGTATCACTCGGACATTTAAACACATTTTATTTAGGGATCTGCATTAAGTTTATCTAGCGTATTATACGGTACGATACTAGCCTAACCACCCAATACCCGCAACGAAAGAAAACTATACTAGCCAAAAAAATAAAATAAAATAAAAGGAGCTGAAGGTGAAGACTTAGTGGTAGGGGGGGAAATGGACTTGGGCTATGTTGCTAAGGACTAATTGTTGTAAGGATTTGTGCTAAGAAACAGAAACTCAAGTAAAGCCAGTACCGGAGATACCCCCTGGCAATATCTCCTGTGAGGCTTGCCATTTCCCTGTATGGCGAAACAAGAGCAGTGCACTCGCCATTGCGTGCAGGCGAACCATCCTTGAAACCGGTGCATAGTGAGCATACTAATGGTGCACGATACGAAAGATAGCTAAAGTGCAACCAGCTGTAGACTAGGGCGGACTTTATAATTGAAACTTAAGTATTTGGAGGTGATAAACGATTTGAAATATAGACAGACATTTTTGGTACTAGCAAGGAGCGAGATCACTGCCACGCTAACCGGCCCTAGAGCAGTCGCTGAGTTGGAAGGTAACGGCATACTTTAATCGAAGTCAGTACTCGCAGTTTCGAAGCGTGTTAAAAAGAATTGCTATTGTATTCGACCCGGGGCCGAGCAAAAGGGCTAAATTTTGGTGGTACGCAATAATATTTCTTTTTGAAACCGCTTCGACAGTGTGAGCACAACTCTACCAATGTGCTCAACCGAAAACATATATGCATCTGTCGGTGGGTTTTGATAAATTTCGGGTAGTGCTTTCAAAGGAGCTAATACCAAAGATAGCAACTCACCAAGCGGGGCCCGTGTCTTACACCGAGGCCGATAGACCAAAACGGCCCAGCGAGGACTAGAATGGAAGACGCCCCGCCCCGAGATATCTCCAACCAGCGCCGCTACCATAAAAGCGCTGAAATCTAGTGACATCTGTACACAGAAACAGATACAGGAACTTATATGACATTGCTGGTTGTACAATACCTTAGCATCAAGATCATTCGGATACTGAGCGCAAGGGGAAACTGGCTGAACCAATGGCTAGCGGGGTTTAAAGCTTCACAAGCAAGCGAGGAGGGGACGAAGGCCAGGCCACTGCATCCGGGGCAGATGTCTTCTAGCAAAGAGAAAATATTTCCTCGTTTCTAGCTGCAAGACCCTCTCGCACTGAGAAGGATGGTTTTCCCGAGAATCGTGGCGGTGGGGGGTGGTGCTTTATGTTCGGCAGCGTTCAGGAAGGGATTTTGGAGGTGCTAGGGGGCGTGTAATCCAGATGGGCGTCCGAAAGGTTTTGGCACCACCGGATTCTTAATAGTGTAACAGAAGAGCGCTATAAGGCATCTCCGACCTACGATAATCTTTCTCAAAACATTACGTTCGACTTTCAACTCAGGCGCCACAAGTACAGCAAGACAACGAAGGATCAACCGGGGCGAGTGATTTCCGGTGATGAACATTGCCCCCCGGAAGATATTGACAGCGGGGGCTCACACCACACACATCTGTAAACCCCCCGCGTAACTGACGCTTAGACACTACCGATAGTAAGAGTGGACACTCCATTGTTCTAACCCCGCCACTAACTTCATGGATCAATTTATCCGCTATAACCCAGCTCTTCAGACAACTCATCCTCCCGCTTCAAAAAAAGAACAAAAAAACCACTTTCCGAAGCACCTATTCTCCTACAATATCTGGAATGTTGGGCTATAACCTTACCCGGCCCAAACAGAGCATCCCAAGCGGCAAGGGCAGTGAGAGGAAGCGGGCCCACCTCCAGGTTGCCTTATTAAAGTCTTGGCCATCATGGATAGGTAAGTTCCGATAGGCCTAGCATTGAGCAAATCATGCATTCAGCTCTGGCAGGTACAAGTATGGGCGCGCGTGGGTTCATTCTGTGCTTGCATTTTTAGGCCGACATCGTCGCGGGACCAGCTAGACCGGTAGCGATTTGACCCTGCTAGCGGCAGGAGGTAAAGATTTTCCTGGCTTTGGAGCTGTGATCCACTGGCCTAGACTGTCGGTGACTGCATCTGTTCTCTAAGTTTAATATGTAAAAGATGGTAGAATGCCATGTAACCTGGTTTTGTAGTGTAATGGCTAGCACCCGGGATTCTGATTCCCGTAATCTGGGTTCGACTCCCAGCAAGACCTAAGTTTTTGAGGGTTTTTTTTATACAGAGAAGTGCTTTTGGGTCTCTTTGACCAATAACCTCCCTGGAAGAATGGCTGTTGGGATGATGCTAGTCTATCGGCCACCTAGAGATGCTAGTCGTCATGGCTTTTGCCGTTACGTTCACCAGTAATTCGCAGATGTTTCCTCAACCATTCTGTTTGCCATGAAGTACTAAGAGACCGTTTACTGGAAACTAGGAAAATAATCGAACAATAGGATTCAATCTAGAATATAACAGGTCGCGAACGAAATCCAGCTTCTAAGTTTTGCCCCAAACCTCTAAAAACACAGCATCGGTCACAAAGGTCCCCGTAATATTCAGCTCTTAGCCTCATTCATGTTCCTCTGCCTCCTTCTCCTCATACCCCTCAGTGACCATATCTGAAATCCCCAACTCATCGTCCTGCTCCTTTGTCCTATCCACATCAACAATTGTCAACTGCGGGTCCGGGTCCGGCGCATGCAAGTTCTGAACATAACTAGCGGCCAACGGGTCATCGAGGATGCAGGTGAATTTCCTCTTCCCATCTTTGGCGTCTCTGAGATCAACGAAAAATTTTTCCCAGCGGTCCCTTGTCTGCTTGTCTAGGGAGTCCGAGTTCTCATCATGGACGTCGCCCCAAATGCGCTGGTGGAGGTCATCGTGGACTTGGGTTAGGAGTCCTTCTAGGGTCGTGAAGCGGCCGCCAAGGGTGCCGGGCGTGAGGTCGAGGTTGAGTTCTGGGCATTGGAGGGCGCAGGTTTCGGACTAGAGGGTGTTAGATGTTTTAAAGTATTTAGCGAGGAGGGGGTGGGTTAACTTTGAGGATATCACGAGCTAAGTCTTCTTCATCTTCTACTTTGAGGGTTATGATACGGCCTCTTGAAGGGACAGCTCCTCCAGTTTTTACTTCATTGCTCTTATCTATGAGATGTCAGCGATACCAAGACTTTGGGGTTAGGTAGTAGACTTACACCCACAATCATCACAGACAGTGCTCATAATGACCACTTCTTTGAAATGTGGAATTTCGACTAATTTCATGTGTGTACTACAGGGCCTAACACAACTGGGACAGCTCGCAGGGAAAGTATGCACCTCATCCGGTCTAATCACATCCTCCTCATCCTCCTCCTTTTCCTGGTCACCCGTAGTATCTGCCAATCCTAACGCAGCATTCTGCTCAGGCGTGCGTACATAATCTTGACGAACCCATTTATTCCTAGCATCATCAGGCTTCGGCTCAACCCACGAATTCCCAGCAGGATCGTCCAGCTTGATAGAAAAAGGGAATAAATCACCATCGAGCATTTCCCTTCCCTTCTTAATAAACGCCTCGATCTTTTCGTACGCCTCTGGCTGCAGACTTCTCCGGACCGGTTGACCGCCAGCTAGGTCCTCCAATACAAGGCTCAGTAGGCCCTCGATATTGGTTAACTGGCCCCGCTGGGCCGGTATCTCCAAATCTAGCTCGACAAACCTTGCCGTGCAGGTTTCAGACTTGACAAGCTGGCGGTCGAGGTCAAGCTTTGACCCTACCTTGAAGGTGTAAGCGCACCCGCGCTCTTGGATCACTCCAGCGGACTGTATCTCGTTGCTGCGGAAGTGGCAGTGTGGGCAGTCGAAGGACATGATTACCACTTCGCGAAAGAAGGGTATTTTTGTAAGGAGGAGTCTAGTCGTCCCTTGTTCGTGGCAGCTCATGCATAGTGATTCTAGCGAAAGAAGCCCCGCTCCATTAGCCTCGCTTGCATATGTGTTGCGGAGTAGAAGGTGAGTTGACTTACCAATGTTGTCAACAATTTGGGGTTCCTCAATGTTTGTCTGGTCCTCGTCATTTTCGACCCGGCCGGCGCCACCTGCGACACTCTCGACTCTTGCCCCGATATCTTGGAATAAATCTTGCTTTTGATCGACTGGTACAGCCATGCTCGTCTCGGAGGTCGTGAGCGCTTTCAGGGTCGTCAGGAAGTAGCCTGTTTTGGGGAGGAATGTCGAGACAATTATAAGGTTTCGGAGGTTGCTCTGGAAAAATTTGGGAAGCTTGTTTGGCGGGGTTTGGTGGGGCTAGCTGCATGACTCACCCTGAGCCGCAGCTCACAATTGTCCGAAAGTAACCGCTATTATTCTGGCAGTGTACCGGTATCAAACTGTGACGCAAAAACTTGATACTGTAATCAGATCTCAATAATTTGTGCCGTGGCAACATTTTGCAGTATTATTGATAACAATTACACGGCAGTTGCCCGACCCTTGCCCATGTCGTACAGTGAAAACCAGACCGGAGCCGAAGACAACCGAGCCAAGGAGATGGCAGGAATATCACCGAATTGCTACACATTGAGTGAATAGCAAAATAAGATTGGGCAGGCTCCCCCAGCGAGACTCCGATTTTTACGGAACTTTTACGAAAAGCTAAGGGGCGGTTTCTTCGAGCTCAGAATTACGATTGTCCGCTCCAATGAGTCAATGATCGAACCAACTTTCCGGGGAGCCGTCGAGCCACGTAGTAGACATATACGCTGACTCACCGCCAGGTCAAGAAAACATTGCGCCCAAGAGATATTTAATTTAGTGCCGATGAAACTCATCTTCAAGAGGAAAAGAGGGGGGTATCTCACTCAATTGCTTCGCACCGGGCCCTGGAGGTGAATGTTCAAACCAAGTGCAATGGGCAGAAAGCGTCTGTGAAACATATCATCTTTTTTTTTTGGTGTGTATTGCCCACCGTACAGTGCTTGGACTGTGGTACTACGGTGCCCGCTTCAGACAGAAGCCGAATTTCCCCAAAATCACTCCCAAGCCCAGCGCTCTCTTTGTTAAAACAGATATCAGATACCCACCTCACCTACCACCATTCCCGTCCTGAAAATATGAATCGGAATCCCAATCAATACCTCCCAGCCGTAATAATAATAGCCATAAAAAAGCCGAAGACCACCACTATCCCCAATTGCCCAGCCACCAAAGGCCGTGGAAAAGCCCATATCGAGCTGGAATCAAATAGCTATCACCCATTGGGCACAGGGACCTTTTCTACACAGCCTGGTCTAAAGCAACATTGAAGTTGTCCGGCGACAAAACTGGATAGTGGCCCTGGCCTCGGGGTATAGGCAATAGCTCCGGGTTGGAAATTGTGACGCCTCGTTGTAGTAACTAGCAAAGGGTTCTAGTATTACCGGTTTTCCAATTGGAATTTGGCCATGCTGTTCAGGGGGTTACGCCCTATGTTGTGAGGTATGGTAATATCATTATTTAGGCTAAGCCCAAACAAGGAATGTATGCGCGGAACGAGTATTCCTTTCGGCGGTGCAAGCAGTCTAAGAGCTTGAATAGAGCAATAGGGCTTTTCTTCTTTTTTCTCTTGATTCTCAGCAGGCAATATAAGGCTGTGATCGCCGTTTCTTAGAAGGGGGAGATTGCGTTGGTAATTTTGGCGGACCGTGTCCTCTAGCTTACTTGCGGAGTGCGGGTATTGATTTTCCTTCCGCGGGGTGTCTACGCTGTGTCCTTCCTCTTAGGAATTTACGTTGTGGTCTATGGAAGTGCTTGGGCGTATTTTTCTTCTGCAGTTGTGGATAACGCAGAGCGCTGGGAAGAGTTCAATGCCTTACTTGCGATATCTGCACTTGCCCTCGGCACCATAGCACACTTTCCAGGAAGGTTTATTCCATTTTGTAGTAGGATGTGATGCATACCTGAGTCCACGAGGAACATTGGATGCCGTATGGTAGAGTAGAAGGTTTATTCATATGGTTGGCACTAATTCATCACCGAGTGGGAAACTTACTTTCCCCATGCACTTCACAACTTCCATTTTACAAGGACAGACGCTGTGAAAAGAAATCGCAGAAATAATTTGGCCCCAGTTTGGAGCTAGTCCGTCGGGCTATCAGTAAGCTAGTTATATTGAACAAGGGTCTAGATCCAGTGGAAAAATAAATCACTAGATCTCTGAATATGAAGCTAATCTACCTCCAACTAACAAAATAAACCATTCAATATCAACACCTCAAAGTTGGTCATCTGGAAGTAAGAAAGGAACACGACGTTACAACAGCTGGATATTTCAGAAAGAATAAAAAAGTCAAGATGTATAAAGAAATAGCCAACACAATTTCATTAATGAGTAAACATAAACCCGTTAACTTTGTCATGATACTTCGTCCAAGGCACTCGTTGCCCAGGAATCGAGAAACATCGAGAGGTGTTTAACACACTTTAGTGTCTCACGATGGCCTGGTCCTAGAGCTAGCCCCGCCTCCGTAACTGCACGCGAATACATAGCCTCCGCTTCGTCGTATTTTCGCTTCTCATACAGCGCCGCACCTAGCTTAACGAGGCTACGAAGGGTGTGTCGATGACCTAGCCGCAGATGCTTCTCTCGTCCTTCCAGCGCACGCCGATGCATCATCTCCGCCTCATCACACTTTCGCTGTTTGTGCAACGCCCCAGCTAGATTATAGATGCACATTAGGGTATCTCGGTGGCCAAGCCCAAGTGTCTTCTCCGCACCCATCAGTGCACGCCGGTAACAAATCTCCGCTTCGTGGTGCTTATTCTGATGGCGCAGTGCCACACCAAGATTATTGACACATAGTAGGGTATCCCGATGATCTTGTCCAAGCGTCTTCTCTCTGCGTGCCAGCGCACGTCGCCAAATAACTTCCGCTTTACTATACTTTTTCAGATAAAGTAGCGTCTCGCCTAGCGAACCCATGCTGTCGAGGACATCCGGGTGATCAGGCCCCAGAGCTATCTCCATAGTTCCTAGAACACGCCGGTAGATAATCTCAGCTTCTTCATACTTTTTCTGATGAAGTAGCATCACGGCTAGGCTGACGATACTCAGTAGGGTGTCTGGGTGAAGTACTCCACGCAATTTTATTCTGCCGGCCTGTGTAGATCGAAATATCATCTCCGCTTCCTCATACTTTCTCCGATGATACAGTGCCCGACCAAGGTTATCGGCGCTTGTAAGGGTAGTTGGATCATCTGTTCCTAGCGCTTTTTCTCTGCCTGTGAATGCACGTCGACACATAGCCTCTGCTTCGTCATACCTCCCCAGGTCAAGCAGCGTTTCGCCGAGCACGTTGATACTATTGAGGACGTCTGGATGGTAAGGTCCCAGGGCCTTCTCCATAGCCCCCAGGGCATGTCCATACATGAACTCAGCTTCTTCATACTTTCTCTCCTCAAGAAGCGTAACAGCTAGGCCAACAACACCTAGTAGGACGTCCGGGCGATGTGGTACAAGTGCATTCTCCCCACCTTCTGCTGTATGCAGATGCATACTTTCCACTCCGCTGTCCTCCCCCCGACCATGCAGCACAGCACCTGGATCGTTGGTACTATGCAAGGTATCTCGATGATTTAACCCAGACGTCCCCTCTCGGCCCGCCAATGTACGTCGATGCATAATCTTGGCCTCGTCGTGCAGCGTCACACCTAGATCTCTAACACTCTCTAGGGTATCTCGATGATCCAACCCAAGCATATTCTCCCTACCCGCCAATGCTCGTCGGTACATAATCTTAGCTTCGTTGTACTCCCATTGACTACGCAGAGTCGTGCCGAGGTTATTGACACTCTGTAAGGTGTCCGGATGATCTAGGCCGAGCGCTTTCTCTCTTCCCGCCAATGCAATTCGGTGCATAACCTCAGCTTCATCGCACTTTCCCTGACAATGCAGAGTCGTACCGAGAGTATTGAAACTCTGTAAGGTATCTAGATGATCTAACCCGAGGGTTTTCTCTCTACCCGCCAATGCTCGTCGGTGCATAATCTCAGCTTCGTTGTGCTCCTCTTGACTACGCAAGAGCCGTACCGAGATTATTGACACTCTGTAAGGTATCCGGATGATCTACGCCAAGCGCTTTCTCTCTGCCCGCCAATGCGCGCCGGTGCATAATCTCAGCTTCCTTGTACCTCCCTTACTTATACAGAGTCACACCGAGATTGTTGACACTCTGTAAGGTATTTCGATGATCTGGCCCGAGCGTTCTCTCCATGCCCGCCAATGCATGCCGATACATATTCTCGGATTCGTCGTACTTTCCCTGACGATGCAGTGCCACACCTTGGTTATGCATGATCCTTAAGCCCTCCGGATGACCTGAGCCAAGTAGCTTCTGCACGCCTGTCCGCATAAACCGACGCATAATTTCTAATCTGCAGCACGCGCTCCGGGCCGTTATTTGAATATGCCGGTTTTTCGGCTCAAGCCTCCCCTCTATTGCGACGAGCGAACCAAGCTCCTGACTTTAAGCTGAACTTATCGTCACGGTCGCCCCAGAAACGAATTTCCTAGTAGGTAGGCCACTGTCGGCTCGTTTGTCCAAAATACTAGAGTAGGCCCCGGACACGATCGGGAGCTATTCTTGCCAGAGCTCTGGCCTTTGGTACCATAAAGCGTTAGTTCCTGAGAACATGCGCTAGAATTCGTGCTAAGGCTGCACCTACTCAGTTCGTACACCTATCCTTTGACTCGTAGTACCCTGTTTTCCCTCCCAGCTTCTTTCCGACCCTCCCGATAGACTTTCGCCCGAACCGGGTGTCAAATTAACCTAAAACACGCCAACAACAGCCGTCAGATATGAATGAGGCCTGCACTAATAGGGAGGATCAAACCTGCGGTACGATTTAACAAAGAATCCGAGATATTTCGCATACAATAATAGAAGCGGAGAGAGTTCCGGTAAGTAGAGATCAATAAACGATGAAAATCGTTGATGAGGGTCAAGATAGCCACGGCTTGACAGGTAAGGCGAGGCTGAGAGGTGAGGGACACCTATCAAATCCAAATCATGCAGCCCTCCGTCCATTCTCCTGATAGGCCACTCAAGTGTGATCGTGCTTGTAGCGTCCTTTCCAGCTTCGGCAAGCTCAGACAGAATGACTCAATGCCTAGAAAGATAAACAACCTAGACAGCCGTAACGAGTGAGCAACCTCTTAGAAAAGAGTAGAAACAGTTATGGAGAGATCTCTTTACCAATGAATATCAGCTACTATGACTACCCACTGGCGTACCACAATTTAGTAGTGGGTTACAAGTATCAAGTTTGCAATCGGTTGATGACCGATTCCAAACTCTGGTACAGTAGGATAGCTCAGTCATATCAAGCACACTAGTCAGAGGAATTATCCCGCTTGCAACCCATTTTTACTCGTCGTCAGGTCCCTTGCTATCAAACCTCAAACGCCGGTAGGAAATATCCTGTCGTCAGACGGCAACAGTACTTGAGCAGAAGTACTGTACGCTTTGATAAGTCAATAGCCACTCTGAACCGATAGCCGGGCTTAATGAAAACCAAGAAGCAGTACGGACCTATCCAGGTGTGCAACGATTCCGTTCCGTTTCGCCAGATGCTCGAGTAAAGCGGCCGTAGTCGTTTTTGCAGTGGTATCATGCCGGTCGCCAAAACGGAACGGTTGTATCCAAACAGATCCTACGAAGTCATATTTTTCACCAGGAGGAGATAGCAGGGCATAGGGCTTTGTCAACCTGTAAGCCAGATGCCTGACCAATTAGATACCGCTCCCACCTGCCAATCAAGAGCAAGCAAAGTGCCGCTCTCCTCGTTACGGTAGTCTACTTTTGTCCATTTCCCCCCGGAAAGGGCCCTCCGTACTCGAGTAGACTAGAGGTGATCAAAGTGTCCTTTGTTTGTCGACACCATACAACCGGGGTTACCGGTACTCCGAATAAAGCACATACCGGTAATTTACCTATACGATTAGTTTCTAATAACCACCCACAAAATATACCTACCTCTGGTTGTTAAACCGCGGACTCCCCAGCGTGAACGTGCTGGGCCGGGGGGCGGGTCAGACGGGCAAGCGAATTAGACAAAGCGCAGCAAAAAAAAGTAGAGATCTAAAAGTCTCAACTAACTCCCAACACTAGGGAGTCGAAATACAAAGTTTGGGATGCACTCCTAATATAACACTGTTTGTTATATTTGCCTTCCACCAAGTTGAATTCAGAGGTTTGGTTTCGTCGATTCTATCCTCTAGCTTATCATACATATACCGCATGTTAGCTATTAACAGCGAACCGTTTTCTAACCCCCAATGAGGTGACATCCCAACTACCCCTCTGTGCACCGGTAGCACCATCAATGCATTTAAGCATATTTCCTACCACGAACACTTTTGCCTAGTGGCTGTATCTCTATTGTGATAACCCCTTTCAATAGAAAGGGTTTTTCCGTCTCTAGTAATCGGTAATCAATGTTTGCAGTCCCTCCTCTCAAGGACATACCCGCTCATATAATTCATCTCACACTCAAAAATGTAATTCCGTTATCCTTAATCTTGGACGAAAAAAAAAAACCACACCCACCTGCCAGCAGGATAAGTATTTATTCCACGGCAGCGCTACACGAAAAACCCAGCCAGCGGAGTGGCTAATATATCATGAAAAACTAACATCCGTGCAATTAGCAGGAACCCAGGAGCCCAATCCCACCTCACAACGAGTTAATACTGAACTATCGTGTAGGAAGGAAAAGCAGCCAATCCTGTCCTATGAGGACCGGGGGGTCGAAAACCTTAGCATTCCTGAACCAGGCTGCGGGGGGAAATCAGTACTGCTGCGAAGTGGCAGAATCCGTGTTGAAACCGACTGTGGCTGTACTAAGGGTTTCAGCGACTTCACCAGAAAGCGTCGATGTTTGGAACTTATCATACCAGCTAGAAGCAGGTAGTGGAAACAATGGTTAGTGGTCGTAAAACATAAGGCGTTGGAACTGGAACACTCTAGTGTTAGACACTTGTTGTGATACTCCTCATGATACTAAGTCTGTTTCTATCTCGTTTGAAGAGCCAGGATTACGGTAGATCTCCTACATTTCCTTCTTTTCCTTTCTCTTTCCTTCGTTTTCGTTCTCTCTTGAACTCTCTATTAAAGACTCTGAATATCGTCATTCTTCTCTTATACGTTCTCTATCAGACCTGTCCATTCCTTTACTCATTACCAGACGATATCAATCTCTATTCATTCTTTTGTCACGCTCTCTGTTGCATCTAAATAGAAGCGAATATGCCGGCATTGACACGCTTGCCCTATGAACTCCACAATCCGGACCCGGGCCACACATCCGGGGCCGAGGAGATCTGCGATCCTCGAGGTATCACAGCAGGGGAAAAAAAAGGTAATCAAAAAGAAAAAAATTGTTTCGCCTCCTTTCATTTGGAGAAGAGCAGCCGCAAATCCTGCATACTATAGACTCCCCAGCACAAAAAAATTGAATCGGTATGTGAGGGCGGCCACCTACCATCAAACCACCTCCTCACAAATGGTCACTTTGAAAAACTTACTGGCTTTCTCCAAAGACGCTATGCATTAATAGTTACCACCAGCGAGCGATATGAGATTCCTTCATGCCATAGCTGCAGCGAACCCCAAGCTCCTCCCAGAAGCCGCCCAAGAACCCCCCCACACCAGAAACAGCGCTACGAGGCCGGCGCCATGCGAAGCTTGGAGGTGGAAGCGGCTAAAACAAAATTCCTTCTCAATTACAGCTCTCTGGCCCTGTCCACACTGCACCTGGCAAGTTGCGAAAACGATTAGACAGCAGCAACCTGAACCCAGCCACCCCATATATATCTAGCGATCCCCCATCACAAGAAATCACTCGTGTCGCTACCGCTAGCAATCGCCTTGTTGTATACACAACTAACCCGAAAGTCAAACACAGTTCCCAGAACGAGGTTATAATAAATAAGAAATAGTCTAGTGCTTACACCGCTCACTGTATAGATCAATGCACGGCCTTGGGCCGTCACCAGGGACACCCCCCCTCAAAATCCTCTCCAGCGTGCAGCTTAAAAAAAAAGGAGAGGCATCCATTTCCATTTCTGGCTTTGCTCCTCTAACTATCTCTCTACAGGCAAGTGCGAGGAGATTATATATCCAACTGAAGTTCTCCACTCTCTTTCCCGAGGATATATCTGCCCTCAATGGTAGGCTGATACACATCCATTATGGGTGCCCCCTACTCACTCACCCGTGAATAGGTAACGCCACCTCATACCTACGAAAACTCTCACGTATCTAACAAAATAACCCTCCGTTCATATCAGCGATATACAAGTCCCTCGAGCTCCTTTCCCGTGAGTAACCCAATCGACATCTATTCTTACTGCGATATTCCCCTCTCCCAAATTTCTCTACCTAAGAACCTAGTGCGGACGGTAGGCTAATATCTATATATCGCTTCCCTTCGTAAATGCCCTATAAAAAATCTACTCGCAATTACGTTACCGGACAGAGACCACTCTTCTCTCGGATCTATGACGGATAATCTTCTTTTTTCAATATTCGGTGGAGAGGGTACCGAACGACCCACGGCCGTAGATAGTACTACATAAGGGCCTAAATTACAAGGAAAATAAATTAAAGCGACCTCCGCAGGGTGAGGTGACGTTGGCAAAGTTTTTTTTTCTCCCGGAATACACTCCCTCCACTTGAATTCAAGTATGCCACGACTACATCCAATTAATAGCTAGAAACATTGCCCCCGAATCATCGGCAAGAGAAGAACCCAAGGGTTCAAAAAGCAATTGTAGCTGAACCACACCCATAGATGTCCTGATAGAAATCGAAGAGGGAAAGTCGCTTCATGGTGCTAAAATTCAGTCCTCGATGTGATTGTGATCTCTCTCCATAACAAACCACCGACTACTTAACTTTGTGAAGCCGCTCCCGTATTTCCACTACCTATAACTGTTCCCAATAGCTAAACCCATTCCCTTCTACGCCTTCTATAAAATAACTCCACAATCCTCGGAACATGAACTAACCACGTTTCCCCCCCTCATAGTACCCCTTATGTCTTGCGATTGGCAGCCGGAAACAGTGCACCGGAATCATCTACTAGAATAGTGGGCGGTCTTAAGCTGGGATATTATGTGGAAGGGGACGGCCCCCCTCGACTTGCGTGTATGTCGGAACCGCACATTGCGATAAAGCACCCGACCTCTCCTCCCGAATTCAAAGGAGGCAGTCTCAGCATGGTCTTTAATAGGTTTAGTATTCCTTTTGATTGACACCTTGTCACGTAATTAGGAAAGGGCTTTATTATTACTGTCTCCCCTCGGTCTTTGGCCATGTTGAGAGAAATATATCCAAGATACTACGAGATACAATAACGATATCATCACATAGGTTCCAATGAAACTACACACACCCATAAAAGAGAAAAATATTTTACTACAAAAGTTAACTTACAAAACACGTTCATCTACTATCCGCAAAAAGAAAAAGTAAGTAAGGAAAACCATATCCATCTAAAAAAACCAATAAAAATATAAAAAATAAAACAACTATAAAACTTGATCTTTATATCATTATACTCCCCATACCCAATTAATCCAGTAAAAAAAATATAATATATAACTCATCAGAATAACGTTGCCATCCCCATATCCTATCCCGAAGCTCATATAGAATATGAAACTATCAGGACGGGTTTTCAAAGTTTGGACAAGAATATCATCATTTGAGTTGGAATTCCCTCGTTTCCCACATAATGGTTAATACCATATTACTTACCCAATTCCAATCATCCAACCTATCCCAATATTCCATCTCTCCAACACCCCTCCTCCAACCATCCAATACCCCTCCTCCAACCATCCAATCCATCCCAATCCTCCAACCATCCAATCCATCCCAATCCTCCAACCATCCAATCCATCCCAATCCTCCAACCATCCAATCCATCCCTCCCAGCTATCCACTCCCCCTCAACCACATATCCTACTCCTCCATCCTGGATTCCCGGATTTTGCTGATTCGTACTCCCTTGGTTATTGTTGTCCTTTGGTAATTGTTGTCTCCTTGGTAATTGTTGTCCTTTTGGTCATTGTTGTCCTTCTGGTCCTTGTTGTCCTTTTGGTTATTGTTGTCCTTTGGTCCTTGTTGTCCTTTTGGTGATGGCCTTTGTCGTCCATTTGGTCCCCCAACTTTCACCATCCACCCAGCCCAATCCTCCACCTCCCCCTACCAATTTCCCATCACATCCTAACCACCCAACCCATTCCAATAATCCACCCCATCCACCACCAGCTACCCACCCTGCCCCAACCAACACCCTACTCCCCATCCTGGATCCCTGGATATTTGCTGATTCGTACTTTCCGGGTTGTCGTCCTTTGGTTATTGTTGTCCATTAGGTATTGTCGTCCTTTTGGTATTGTCGTCCTTTTGGTATTGTCGTCCTTTTGGTATTGTCGTCCATTAGGTATTGTCGTCCTTTAGGTATTGTCGTCCTTTTGGTGCTCCAGATATGGGATGTTGGTTGTTGTTGTGTTGTGTTGTGTGTGTGTTGAGGAGAGGAGAAGAAAAGAAGGAAGAAAAGAAGGGGGGTGGTGCCTTTATATACCCACTCCGGCCGATCAACCCTACCATAAAATTTGTAACTAGGGCTACCATAGAATGCCGACCATAGAATGCCGTGGACATGAAATTCTTTCTATGGTGCTCGCCAAGCCCAGCATACACGCCATAGAATGCCCCCTCCTAGCACCATAGAAATGAACCTCCACAATGCCCACTTTTGCCCTCCCGCATCGCGGCACAAATTCCCCACTATCATACCGGTGAACTAGCATCACGACCCACCAACACTAGCTCCCTCCGCTTCCTACCTAGAGAATCTTCTTTGTAACGGCACCCAATATAGCTCTTGCCGACCATCGATCTCGTAATAAAATAAGCAACGTTGTCTACTTCATCCATACCAACCTCCATATCCACCCGTTTCCAGTAGGCATGCTCCCACATCGTCCTCGATGTAGTGGTCACGAGTATCCCGTGCTTCAGCGGCCACAGCCAGGTCAGATCCCTCGCCGTTCACCGCCCCTTTTCACCCAGAAGCCCACGGCGGACACAGCAGGCGAGCGGGATGGCCAGCTGAGGGAATTCCGGGAGCTGGAGAAAACCCGCGCCCAGTATCCCTCAGCCTCCCAGGTACCCGACGACCTCCCGACAACACCGCTTGAAGTCCGCGAAACCGACATCAAGCTGGTGACTACGATTCGTGCAGTGTTTGCGGGAAAAGAAGTACACCAAAGCGCCGACCTCCACAGATTCCACGCTGCGGATGAACACGAGATCATCGACGGTAGAATAGGTCAACTAGATACCGGAGTACCTAAACACTTATGAGAATTCAACCGGAAAAAGAACATGTCGCGCAAAGTAAAGCACACGGGCAAAGTCCTACTTGAGGTTTCTAAATATCGATCAAATGGTCTATGCATTGTACCCCTAGGGCCGCTTTTCCTCGATGTTTGTAGACCCGGCTGAGCACAGTAAAGTACCAGGTGTTGCTCCTGGCACTTTTGATCATTGGCCTCCACAGCAACAGCCGGGGGTTAAACACGTTGACTGAAATATCTCACCGAGAAATCTGATTCACAACGTAGAGTATCGCTGGATCCGGTGATGGATAGTCTTCAACCGGAGTCTAGGAGTTTTTCTGCAATTGAGCGCTGTGCCGAAAATACCCAACGAGGCGGAAAAGTGAATCCCGCTTGATCGCAGACAACGAAGCTGGGAGCCACAATACCTGACCATGCACTAACACATCTCCCCCTCTACACTTTGAGCCCAGTCATCTACCTGTACGGGCAGGTTGGTAGGAAGCGCTACTCTCTCCCGTGGCTAAGAATACCATCACGGACAGTCACTCGTCTACTCGCACCAGTAACGACTACAACGCAGACTTCAGGAAGCGCAACGGAAGCGAAAACAGGAAGTGTATAACAACCCAACCGACCAGCAGTTTTCCCAATCCCCCAAACACAGCTATCACAGAGGTCCCGATGAACGGGAGAACTCGACACAAATTTTTTTTTTAACAAGCCATGCAAAATCAACATCCGCCAAGACATCGCATCGCACAAGCCCACTCGCTGCCAAGAGCTGATAGCCCACTCGCCCCCGCAGACCTCCATCCCCCCAGCGGACCCGAACAGAACGCGCGGCCATCACCCGACGACCAAAACACGGCGGGAGAATCGGAAAGCTCGCAAGCTGAACCCGACCACGGGGCTGGACCGAACTGAGCGCGTCGAGGGCGAACGCCAAGCTCGGTTGGGAGGCCAGCGGCTGAATCGGACAAGACTGGGTCAGGCAACATGGGGAGCTTTCCGGGGCGAGCGGTAAAGTGGGAATTCGCACATTGGCTTGTGCGATGATAGGTTGCTTGCGCTCCTACATTAATTCGCCATCAGTTGCCACTGGCGATCCCGCCTGAATTGCCGTGTCAAGTATTACATGTGGGGAAAGCTTGGTTGGGTTTCTGAAAGCTTGGGCCGAATAATGTCCTCAGATGAATCGCAAACGAAACTAAGGGCAAATATCACGGCCCAATAGCGATTTGAGTGTCTGTATCATAATTTATCACTCGCTCCACAATTTCCCTGGTAGGGCGCCCAATAAATAAAACCGAGTAGGAGTCACTTCTATCGTACAGATCCCCATTCCATCCCCCAGGCCTCCTCCAAGTGATCACCAGCAAACCCTATCCACGAATCAAGACATAGTAAATCTAAGCTGTCGGTCTTAAATTGCCCTTACTATCGTATTTCGCCTCTGAGCGTCGCATTAGCACTGTTCCGGCAACGGGAGCCAATAGAGAGAGCGCGTACTGAAGAAGGTGTAGGAAAGCGTAACAGTATCAATTCCCCTCATCTGCGGATCGTCCAGAAAGTCCGGATCGATAAAGAAGAACACGGGCATATCCACCTCTTCACCCGCGCTCAATTTCTGCTCTGGAGATCCCGTATTAGCCCATCAACCAATCGAAACAGTCAACCAACCAACCAGCCAGCCAGTAGAACACAAAACAAACCTTCAAAGCAAAAGCACTGAATCTTGGAAAAATACGGCGCAACCTGTCCTGGCGTGACGCTGTACGTCGCGACCCCGATTATGTCCTCCTCGGAGCAATTCTTCGCCTTGTAAAAGGCTAGCGCCGTCTCGCCCGGCAACACACGCACCTCACGCTGCTGCGGCGTAAACTTCCACTCCAACACGTCGGACACGGATGCGCTGAACGTGATGCGCAGGCGGCGGGCGCCGCTCACGGGGACGAGCTTCTCGGGCGTGAAGCGGGTCTGGTCGGTGATGGGGGTGCCGCCGTAGCCCGTCCTCTGACATATGGCGCGGTAGAGCGGGACTGAGGCGTAGGCGAGGGTTAACGTGGCTATTCCAAGGCTGTTTGGGGCTGGTTGGAAATTATGAATAATCAAAAAAAGATAGGAAGGGAATTGACTTGGAGGGGAGCTCTTTTTTTTATTTTACCTTACGGTATAGTATAATCCGCTAGCGTTCCTCCGCTTGTATCGGTCCCGGACGTTGGACGGTCCGGTCTGTCCGGTGGAGGCAGAACTCGCACTCCTAACTCCCCCGTTCCTCCAAATCCCCCCCCCACAGCTCGTCGCGCTCCTCCTCCTTGCGTTTGCCCAGGCAATTCTTGAAAGCGCTGTCGTCATCGTCACTTACTGTATCCTCTCCGTCGTTGCACGGCTCACCCCACCGTGGGGAGGGGGATATCACCCGTCAAGTTCCGGGTAACTTTTCCGCCAAGTCCATATCACCCCCACTCCAAACCTCACCCTACTTTTTCCCGTCACGGCAAAACAGGCCATCATCGCTTCCACCCGACGACCATCACCAATTGCCACGCTGCGAACGCAAACCCGAAGCAAACAACCCCACTCAGAAACTACAAGACAAAACGGTAACTATGTCCGACGAGGAGAGGGAGACTAAACCTTTCAAGTTCGTTACTGCTGGTACGGATTTCCTTAGCTCGGTTACTCGGTCGGTGCGGGATTGATTGGGAGGTTGTGATATGAAAGGTTGAACTTTTTTGGCGGACATAGGTTTCGACGCACGATTTCCGCACCAGAACCAGACGAAGCATTGCTGGCAGAACGTACGCTATTTTTCCTCCCAAGTTCCCACTCGCTCACCTGGTAGCATTGAAGAATGATTAATTGCAACAGTACGTCGACTACTACAAATGCATTAATGCAAAAGGAGAGGATTTCGCTCCTTGCAAGCAGGTGTGCTATACCCAGATTCGAGATTTTTTTTTTTACACCTGCGCTAATCGCGTGCAATCATAGTTCTACCTTGCATTCAGGTCCTTGTGCCCGAATCCCTGGATCGACAGATGGGATACCCAACGCGGTATGTCCCCCCCACTTCAACTTCAACATACCTCGAGAGACCTGTATTCTAATAGCATCATAGAGAACGGAAACTTCCCCGCGAAACTGGATTCCTAAGTGTATCCAGGTACGCGCAAATAAACAATAAGGCAGTTATGCAATGTTAAATACTACTTGTGCATAGAAATGTGGTTTCGTGGATTGTAGAAGTAGGTTTCTTTTTCACGGTGGAGGGAATGGTAAAGTGATATCAAACTCGCCTTGATTGTGTGCTTGTGACCAAATATACCCATTCCCCCTCTCAGGTAATACCCATTCCATTCCCTAACGAAGGTATCCCCCTTCGGCAAACGTGAGAACCAAGCTTTTCCAACTAGTAACATAATGAACGCGTAATGCTCCCGTGATAGGAGAAGATATGAAGCGAAACGAAAAAGAAAGCTCAAGTATGTGTACAATTCAAAAAATAAAAAAAATAAAACCGCCATTCCCTATCTATACCAAGGTGATTCCTATCTCCACCCCAGCATATCAACAGCACCCAATACCAGAAACCCCCAGCTCAAGCCTTATACAAAGTATCAATAAATCCAGTCGCCATCGTGTTGATAACGCTCTTGTTCGGCAGACTTCCCGCAACTCCATATAGTGCAACAGTATCTCCAACGGCAGCTCTTGATCCAGGCTCACCCTCGCCCCTCAACTTCACGCTCTGTACGGCTTTCTCCAAATCCTTCAAGAACTTCTCCACAGCAGAAACGGTGGGCCGGGTGCAAACAATGTGAAGCGCCGGTGGATCTTGAAGAGCATTCAAATGCCATCCCAACGAGCTCAACTCATCTGCAACCTCATACATATTAAGAGTCCTGCTGGAGAATGCTACCACACTAACCATAGGCTCTCCAAGAATGTATAAGTCCGGGTGGAGACGCTCACGGATACCAGACTCAATTTCCTTTGCAGCACCGACAATGTCTCGGCAAGAATTAGTGTACCCATTCTCACCCTGGCTCATCAGAGAAGCCCAAGTCCCGGCGATAAGTGAGCCAGCACGGGAACCAGCAAGAGAAGGTGAAGCGTAAACCCCACCAGGCCAAGTAGCAGAAACGAAATAGCCATAAGACCGAAGCTTCTTTGTACGGAAGAGCACAACGGAACTTCCCATGGGAGCAAACCCATCTATTACGAAACATTGTCAGTGATGCAAAGAGATACGTTTATGGGGAGACAAACACTTGTTAGTGTCACATGAAACTGAGGTTACGCCCTTGACACGGAAATCGAAGGGTTCGGTTGGATAGCCTGCCTTCTCAAGGAATGGTATCAGGAAAGACCCAAGACAGGCATCAACGTGCAATGGGATCCGCCTCCTCAAAGCAATTTTGCTCAAACCCAGAATATCATCAATGATTCCATGTGGGAAATTTGGTGCTGAACCAGCAATCTGAATCAGTCGATTAACAAACGCTGGTAGTGGGTTCCAGTAATTAGTCATAACTTACCAAAACTGTGTTGTAGTTTACTAAACGGCCAACTGCTTTGAGATCGACTTTAAGAGTTACGGGATCCACGGCTACACGGTGCACGGTCAAGCCAAAGTAATGGCCTGCCTTGTCGAAAGCAGCATGGGCAGTACTTGGGACAATGCTTTCCTGACCGTCAGCAGTTCACTATAATTATGAGTAGAGGGCATATAGATGCTCACATCTCAGGTTCAGAAACACCACGCTCAACATACGCTTTTGTTCTAGCGGACAAGCAAGCCATCAAGATACTCTCGGTGCCCCCACTCGTCGTGATACCACCGGCACCGGACGGTGCGTTGAACATCGCCAAGACCTACCTATCGCGTCAATACCAGTTCCGATACAATCTCCGCAGCAAGCCAATCGCCCTTACCATTGCCACTACCTCAGCCTCCATTTTTCTCACACCAGGAAAGACGTCCGGGTGCACTGGGTTGCTGATAGAAAATATACGAGATGCCTCACTCTGAAGATCCAAGAGATCATCCCCACCATGATACACCGCACCGGAGACCTTTCCTTCTTCCCACGGCACGTGTTCCATTTCGCTCAGTCTTTCATCAAAGATCGCTCATCATCAGCTCGGATACCCCCAATCGTCGGATCGAAGATAACAAAGAGTTTGCAATATCATACTTTTTCAATTCCGCCTTCACCTGCGGCTCGGTCATGCCCTCTTTTGGCAATGCAAGATAACGGGTAACACCAGGCCCTTTGGGAACGAGCTTATCCTCCCACCTCTTCAACACCTCATCAACCTGTGATTGCACTTTCGATCTGATGCCGGGGAAGTTGAGGAAAACGCCATACGAGTACCGCTGCACAGCTGAATAGAAGTCTACTAAGGTCCCGAACACACCGCGACCACGCAACTTGCGCACGGCGCGGCGAAAGTGCCGCAGGACGAAAAAGGCAAACACGATATTTCTGAGCCTTTATTTTTTTTCGTTTTAATGGACATCGGTCAGCTAAGCTCGTATTATTATTATTGCTCCCTCGCCCCCTCGACAAATCCCCGATAACACGTGGGCGTAGGGCGAGCGGAAGTGATCTTACAGGTCAAGGTTGAGTACGAGGAACGATGAGCTTCTCACCGCCGCTTTCTTCGAGGAAGCGAAGCTCCGTAGGGAGACAGGTACGCGGGAGGAGCCCGCCATAGTAAGCTACCGTATCGGGTTCGAGCAATTCGCGTAGGTACGTCTGACGACAATAATTATAGAAGTCTTTGCTAGAGGCGAAGAGAGAAGCAGTGATGTTAGGATATTTTGTCGGAAAGAGGACATCACGGGGGGGTGGGGGGTGGAGAGAAAGTTGAAGGGTGTGCCCCGGGCTGGCCGTTGGCATGTGAGTTGCTAAGATGGGGCATAATCAAGAATGTTTCGTCGAAGCAAATTGGGCGAGAGCCGAGGTACGGGTGATTCGAAGCAACGCGTTCTCCCTGTACTCGCCCAGAACCCAGCTGTTCTCCCCACCACAGAACCCCACGCCGGGAATACGGTAACATTGTTCGAACTGCCCTCCATGGTAGTAACACCATGTGCGATGCAATGTGATACCAGTAACGAGCTAATTACAGTTCCCCCCCATAAAACACAAGCTACCAAATCAATAGCTCTCCTAACTGATAACACAAGCAATGCTTCTTTTTTGCACGATTCCGGTTACAATTCAATGCTGAAGTCTGTTTTGCGTACCCGCACTGAAACGGGCACAGGATGACACCGGTACCCCGGACGCCCTTATTATATTACTCGAGTACTCGTATACAACGCCGTTATCACCATATACTCGAGTAGTTCACGTCGGATCCGCCCGTTCCCATCCTCGCCCCCCTCCGGATCAAAGTTTCTCCAGAACCCAAGGGTTAGGGTAACCCTCCCGCCGTTGTCTAGGGTTCGATAGTAAAAAAAAAAAATCAACTGAACCCCGACAGTACCGTAGATCCAAACCCCGCCCCCACCAAACAAAACAAAACCGAACCAGATCAAACCAGATCAAAATAAGGCCAAAACGAAAGCAAGAGCCGAACTCTGGACCCGCCAGAATCAAAGACACATCTCACCATGCCCCGCACGAAGCCAAACATCATAATCACCGGCACGCCCGGCGTCGGTACGTTGCAGCGAGCTTGCATCTCGCATCTGACACTCACTCCCCACCCGGTTCCATTAACAGCCGCAGGAGGAGGAGGAAACTTCTCCCATTTCCGTTGCCGTCCACCTAATCGTTTGAGAAACCGTTCCTAACGCTGTCTCAACCAAGCGCAGGTAAATCTTGCCACTGTGAGCTCCTGGCACAAACCGCGGAACCGGGTCTCAAACACCTCTCCGTCAACCACATCGTCAAGGAGCGTAACTGCTATGACGGCTATGACGACGAACTGAAGAGCCACATAGTCGACGAGGATAAGGTTTGTTTTTCCGGCTCGCCTTGTTTATTTATTTCTCCTTCGTTCCGGATATCCGCGCTTTCCCGAAGCTAAAGATAAGGGGGTGTTCGGTTGGTTGCTCAGCTTCTGGACGAAATCGAGGACGAGGTTAAGGAGGGCGGGTGCATCATTGATTGGCACGCATGCGATTTGTTCCCGAAGAGCTGGATAGACCTTGTTGTTGTGCTACGTGCGGATTCGACCGTTCTATACGATCGATTGGAGAAACGGTGAGTGTCTCCCCTCTCTCTTCTTTTGCCTGTGGTAGTGGCAGTTTGCTGGTGGTAGCTGATTGGCTGTATGCTGACGCATTATGTGTCCCCGGAACACAGGAACTATCCGGGTATGTAACGCTGCGAAAAATAGACTTCTTGCCCTGATCTACTGCGCCTTAGCGGCGCTCTCCGAATACCAACTGATAGCTTCCGCAGACAAGAAACTCCAAGAGAATCTCGATGCCGAGATCATGCAGGTTATCCTTGAAGAGGCCAGGGAGGCATACGATGAGGAAGCTATAATTGAACTACGGAGCGATACCACGGAGGAGATTGACAGCAACGTCGACAGGATATCCGAATGGACAAGGCGTTGGATACAAAACAATCCGGGGGGTGTATAAAATTTGCCCAAGGATGCTCAGTTCGGTACATCAATCTCTAGTTCCTAGCCTCTAGCCATAATGAGACAAAAAAAAAAAACTTTCCCCCTATAAAACTCTACTCCACTCGTAGAGCACCATAGAAAAATTGCCCCCACACATTGCCGGTAATCTAAGGATGAGCTTCCATCCACTCCCTAAGTATCTCAAGCGCCTTGAAACGATGCGAGATCATATTCTTAGCATCCTTGTCCATCTCGGCGTACCTGTTAGAAAAAAAAAGGCCAAAGTCAATGATCGTAAAGCCAAGATGGGGGAACTTGAAAACCATGTATGACAAAAAGCACAAGTGAGAGAAACTCACGTCTGCCCTTCGTACTCGAATATCGGATCCCACCCTGTCGCCACCGCCAACATGCCCGAGTCAGTCCCGAGAATACAAAAACGACACACGAATAAAACAAGACAAAGGAGGTAAAGGATGGATGGATGGAGGGCAAACCAACCAAATTTCGCAGGTCCTCTAGGAAGCACAATCTTGCCCTGTATCCACAGTACGGATCAATGACCGACGAACTAGCTTTGACTCGTTTCCCTCTTTTTTCTCTCCCTTGCTTTTCCCGCGGAAAAAAAAAGAAAGGAAGTGAAGAGGATGGGAGAGGGGCAAAACCAAACATACATCAGTCCTGCCCTGAAATAGCACCGGTTCCTTCCCAGGCCCTTCACAATGGGCGAACGTGCACACCGCCTGCGCGGACTTGTCTTCGTACGCGGCGAGCATGTTCACGAGACCCTCGTGACCGAGGTCTTTCATGAACCATTTTCTGGAGCACCGTCCCACAGGTGTTGGTTAGTTGGTTGGTTAGGTTAGTTATCGGAGGGGGACATTGCGGGTTGTTGTTTGTTTGTTTGTTCAGTTACATGTTTGTTCTACGATCTTCGTAATTGCGTTCGTTTGTTTGTTCGCACCACAGCGCCACAACGATACAGACCGGTAACATGTTCTACTGCGGGATGTGCGGGGGGGAGGAAGGAGGCGCGACATACATGTACGGACCAGGCAATCCCTTCAACGCATTGAAACACAGACAAGTATCCTCGACGAGAACGGGTCCGCCAATCTGATCGTTGTCACGACAATTGAAACGATTCCGTAAGCACACTCTCGCCACCACCGTAATCTTCTCTCTCCAGCGGATGTGGCGGAGGAGGGGCAATTCACCTACCGCTTCCGCCGCGCGCCTCGCCTTATCCTTCGATACGTCTTCTATGCTCCCCTGCAGCTCAGGTATATCCAGAGCCCTGCTCTCAACGCTTATCCCGCTGGCGGACAGGATAGCGCTTACTTCGGCGAGTTTGTTAGCGTTGCTGGTGACGAAGATCAGAGTTCGGGGCATCCTTTGTTTCTTTTTTTTTTTCGTCCTGCTTTGTTGGTATTGTTTTTTTCGTTTGTTTTTTTGCCTTTCCCCCGTTGAGTGGGTTGGGTGTGATGGTTGTGGTATCGTGGGTGGTGTGGTGGATGGAGAAAGGGATGAATGGATGAATGGTGGGTTAAACCGAGAGGGTCATCCGAAAAAGCTTCCTTGCGTTAAAATAGCTCTGGACACTTCCCTTCTCCTCTCGAACACGAGACCAAAAAATTTAAGTTGCCCTTCGGATCCTGCTCTGTCCAATAGGTTGAGGAAAAAAATTTAATACATATCATTATTATCGATATCAAAAAATGGTGTCACACATCCCATCACACCACCGGATAAGTAGTAGAAAACTATCAGATCACGCTCCGGATTTTTATTTTTTTATAGACACCGCTATTATCGAATCGACCAATAAAGCATGTCACGCAGCGCCGCAGCTCGATAATCTACCGCTCGTTTCGCTCGGTTTTACTTTCATCTGACCTCGAATAGCTCCCTTTCTCAGTCCGCGCTGGAGCTCATGATTGTCAGGGCACGCTTTTGTCGATCGTGACTCAACTTACCGGTAGTGAGAATGTGTGATGTGAAATAGGAAAGAAGAAAAGAGGAAGAGAGGAAGTTACCGGTATTATGCCCAAAGGCCGGCAGATGGACGTTTGGGTTTTGAACCCAACATCGTAAGGGCATTTGCCACGAAATATTTAGATCAAACCTCCCGAGTCCTGTGGGTTGCTTGCGGGGACGCTTGTATCAGACGGGAATCGCCGCCCTAGATGTGCCCGGCCTCCACTTGGGTGAACGAGCGCGGCGCCGACACCGGTACGGTGCCTCAGCGCTCGGGACGGGAAGGGAGAGCCTTTGGATAGTCTGTCGGTATCGTACCATGCGCTCGGCGTTCCGAAATTCTCCTATACAATTTTTCAAGAAGTTATTGTGCGATTTCTCTTGGTTATCTTGGGATTCTTGGCGCAACGGACGGCCAGGAAAAACTGATACAAGTTTGTGCCAAACGACGTTTAGTTCGGTGAGGGTAGACCAACACTCGGAAAGGGTTACTGTTGGTAGGGAGTATAACGGCTGTACCCATTTCTCTACTTTTCACCCTCTCCCTTGAATTTTTCTTCACGGTTTCGCGATAGCCAACGGCAAGGTGATTTGGTGCAAAAGGTTTCACATTTTCAAAGGTGTAATATATTTCTCTGATTCTTGATAAATTTTGTGTCAGGAGCTCAAGAGCCCATTGCTGCAAGCAGTAGTTCCCAGAAGTTTATAGAGCGGGCAAGATGACTTGTTAGATAATTAGCACAATTCTCCATGCTCGTGCCGGGTAACTTCCCTTCCCCCCGCCAGTTCCCTACAACTGGAGCACTGTACGAGTACTCGAGTAGATTAGCTGTCCAAAAGCTCCCATTCAGCTCGCGCAGCCGAATAGAAGTCGCGCGCTGTGGCGACCTTGGCCGTCTGCCAGCCAACCAGAGACCAGAGAATATTGAGTAGCTTACCAGTACCCTCTTACATGATTGGCCCAAGCTATTGATCAATTCCTTTGTCAGGGTGCGCGACTTCAACCCGGCCGCACGAGTACTGTACTGCCCCAATAGTACAAGTACCGGTATCATACCGTGCTTGTACTCACGAATGACAGGGGCACAATACCTCCATAAGTAATAGTCGATAACGATGATTCCCATTACGGTATCATACTGTGTGGGACACGTACAGTAGACGGCCTCTGGGTACACCACTACCAATTGCGTTGACATCTTAGCGGTTAATATATCTGTCCTGCATTATGAACCCTTCTGTACCATATCAATCAAAAGGAAGAATGCTGCCCTCGACAACACCTTACCAGAGGAATCTCCCACAGTCCCATATTAACAGCATGCCCCCCCAGCCAACCTCCTCCCCCTTCTTTTCGGCCCCTCCATGCTGCTCTCTCTACCCCCCGCGGCAGTAAATGATTCGTTGACGCTTTGCCATACCTTATTTGCCTCCTTGCAGCTTACAGCAAGGGGACTGGACTCTCCGTCTGTTGCGGGATGGTATGGCGGTTGATTACACGGTTCCCTGCAAAACTGCTTGAAAAGAAAAAAAAGAACGAAAAAGTAAGCGGAGAGGGATCACCGAGTGCCAAGGGTTACCTGGACAAGCCACTCTAAGCCAGAACATCAACTGATAATAATTACTATCATGATATTCTGCGGTTTTCCGCCTTATTAGTGCGGCGTCCGAAGACCCACCCACTCGGAGCTTGTGGGCCGTATGGGATGCACGAGAGTTCGCTTATCCGATCAATGCTCTCCTGTAGGAGGCAAGGAGTATCCGAAACGGGGGCCGTGGGTTTTCTCTGGGCCTTCGGATATGTGGGGATCCTCTTCCAGGTATGTATCATATTTTGCGAATCTGTGCTCGGGTACGAAGTACCGGTACTTTTGCTTGCTTGCTGCGAGTTCGGTATGATACCGTGCCACACAACTTGGCCTAACCGAACCTCCAACCCACTCTACCGCACCTTTGCTAACATCCAACTTACCACACCTACGAGTACGAGTACAGTACCCGACGTATCGAGAACCCGAACACGGGGCAGAAATTTGTATGGCGAATTGTCTGTGCGCGTCTGAGCGCCCATATTGGATCCGGTCTCACATTTTCGGGTTCTTTATGCAGGGTACTCGTACGAGTACAGTCCCGAAGGCCGACGCCCCAACGCCGCAAACAAAGTTTTGTATCACCCCGCCGTCCCCTATGTACTGTAGTCCACCGGAACGATACTCTGGTGAATATTCTCTCACCAACCAACCCGCGCTCCGGCACGGTACTTGTGCACAAAACGGCGGGGAAGATCAGTTGGAACTTGCCGGTGAATCCCGTCCGTCCGTGAATTATCGGGGCTCTCCCTCTCTCACAGACTCGTCCCGAGTCTGTCGGTCGGCCGGTCGGTCCAAGTTTGGCCTACCCACCCAGCCCATTCATGGTCACCTGCATCTCAACTCCTCAACGTTACACTAGGAACGTGAAAGAGCCCTTTGCACAGTACCGTCCAAGTACCGTACCGTGCCATGACGCCCACTTGTGAGGGAAGAAGAAAAAAAGAGTAAGCAGAAGAAAAAGAAGAAGAAGAACCCACCCGATCAATTGATCGGTAGGCACCGCAGAACCCCTCCCCACCCATCACACATTCCTTGCATAACCCGACGCGAAGCACACGGTCACCGCGACAAACAGAGCAAGAAAAAAACAGAAGAAAAAAAAACAAAAAACAAACAAAAGTGGGGTGTCTAGTGGCACAGCAGGAAAGAGGACCCCTCCACCGATATCTTACTCGAGAACTGTGCCAAACAAAATAAATAAGCACGCAGAGAAACACAAAGCGGACAAACCCCCCCTAGACGGACCTCCCATCCCCTTCCTCATGGCGCCCGGCCGTCAATAAAGTATTCGGAAGCCTCAAACGAAAAGATGGTACTAACAGATGCCGGGATATCCAAATACTCTTTCAAACAGCCAAGAGCGTTACGAGATCAGAATGCAAATCGTGATACGTAAACGGGAGCTAACCATGGTAAGAACAGCCCGAAGCGCACTCGACCGACGCGAACGCGACGCAACTAAATTCCACGTGAGAGATAGGAGAGAGGGAAAGAAGGACCAAACGCGAAGGGTTTATACTAGATATGGCAACTGACATTCACGAAGCCCCTGCGGTCACGAAAAGGAAAGAAAAAAAGGAAAGAATGGGGGGAGTCGACGATAAAGGGTAGGCAGAACCCGAAGTCGGAGAAAGAGCCTACACTACCGGTACTATACTCGAGTATACGTACCGATATGGGGAAGCACCTTTGACCACCACACACCGAGGTCGGTCAAGCAGAGTATCATACGGTGTAGCGCAGTAAGGCGGGTGCTGCCGACCTTGAAATACGCGCAAACGCTAACGTCCAGCACCCACCCGAATCGCGCGAGCGCACCGCGGATGGATTTTCCATTTTTATGGAATACCGATACAGTATCGTGCTTGTAGCGAGCGAGTCTCACACCCCCAAGATTAATTAATTAACCTTAGTAGACATGGGCACTGTGCTGCGCGATATTACGGGTACCCTATCCTAGGAGAGTGATGGACAGGGTTTATACGGTGTAAACCCCGGTTGCGATACCGGTAGCTCTGCTGGCCTTGCGATCCCCTCCCTTGCTTGCGTACTACGGTACTTGACTCGTACCCCGCCACCAGGTTTACGAAGGGGAGGAATGAGTGAGGGAATGGAGCCGCTGGACTGGTTCGTAATACCTGTGCTGTACCCGAATCCTCGTTTGCTGATTCCGCCCTTCTAGATTACCTGGGTTAAGGGGGTGGGTGTTGGTAGGGTACGGTAGGGTAGGTGGGTAGCCTAGGCCAAGTATTTTATATTATGTTTGTACCAGGTACAGTAGGTTGCTAGGCAGAATGCTGTAATGCACCGTACCGGTACCAGAAGCGTGAATGGGAAGTAAGCACGCGCTGCCATAATCACGACGGACAGACCATAGTATAGTACTGTGCAGTACAGCACAAAACCAAACCTCTCATGTATGACTTTTTTCTAATACGGTATATGAACGTTATTATCGGTACTATTTTATCAAGGTGCGGATCGTTCCATTAAATTTAGAGGAAAGAAAGTAAGACACCACATGTAATAAAGAAAAAGAAGTAGAAAGTAAGTACACTAGGAAAATCGATCAAAAGACTTATCACAAAAGGGACAAAAAAAACGCTTTCAATAAAGTCAGGCCACCGTATACCCCTTACCATATAAAATCAAAAAACACGAGCAGAAAAAGCAGGAAAACCGTACAGGAAATAGAATGAGAAAAGTGTAACAAGAGGAAAAACACCCGGGGAGTAAAAATATAATGTACAGTACATATAGATTGTTAATGATACTTGAACGTCTTGATACCACCAAACCCATAAAGCGAAACGAAGCGAGAAACCCACAGAAAAGTGAAGAAAGCAAGAACGGATATATCAATCAATCAATCAATCAATCGAAAGAAAAAAGCACATTTGCTCGCCGCCCGTGGATAGTTTTACGAACCGAAAAAGAAGGATCAGAATAATAATAATAATAATAATAAAAGGACATTTCGTAGCGTGAAGATACAAGCCCAATGTGCGTATAATTGAAGAAATATAGATAAAATAAAATTGACCCAACGTCAAAATAAGAAGAATATCAAAACAAGTTAAAAATGCTAATTCGGAATAAAAATTTGAACATAAAAAAACACATTGGTGAGAAGTGAAGAAAGACCACTGAGTATAATATGGTATCTTTTTTGAAAATGAAAATAGAATAAAACAGGAACCCAAAGAGGAGAAAAAACTTCCACAAGAGAAAAGGAAAGAAGAAAAGAAAAAAACACTCACACAACTCCATCGTTGGGTATAGAAAACGATGCTAATTATTTCCGAAGCGGGAGCGATTGGTTGAATGGCGAGGTTGTACAAGATGATCTTTATTTATGGCGGTTAGAGCCGCCAAGACGGCGAATTCAGCTGAACTCACGCCGTGCAAAAGAAAAAGGGGTTGATGAATATGCAGTAAGATGTTGCTGTTGACGGTCCGCCGAACTCGACCGTAGCAGGTTGCGTGAAAGCGCACGCCCTGCTACTCTCGAAACCTCCTCTTCTTTTTCCCCCACCCCGTCCGTTTTCCCCCTCCCCTTGTTGAGTTCCATAGCCGACGGCTCCCATCGTAACTCTCTCCTGATAATCATGCACGCCGGTCCTTCCAAACCTTACGAAAATGAATAACTCATTCCGCATACAAAAAAGCAACCAGAAAAAGAAAAAAGAAACTACCAGATGCAGTGCAGAGTGGTATGGATCAAACCGAAAAATCGCCGCGCCAAAAATAAAAACACCCAGAGATGCATGTAAAAATGTGCACCCTTTAAAATTCGCCAAAACGCTCAAAACCATATAATATTAGAAAAACAAAGTTTTGAATATTCAAGAAACATCACCCGGTAGTTGGCCTTGCTGCGCAGTACCCGAAACCGATTCTCGGCCTTCTGCTGCAACGGACCCGTGCGGATAATGAACCACTTGTGTCCCTGCGGTATTTCCCGACGCAGCGGTAGGATCAAGATAGGATGTTAGATCCCATGAGGCGCGCTGCCCCTGCACAGACATCTGCTGCTGGCTCGGCGCAAGTGGCTGTTGAGGATGCCAGAGAGGCTGCTGCCCCTGCTGGCTGGCAGGTGGTGGTGGCAATGCAGGAACATGAGCTGGTAACTCCGATGAACCTCCAGGGCGATGGGTCGGGGGAGACGAGGTGGCAGAAGATTGCTTAACTGGCGGCGGACCCGCTGTTCCGGTTAGACTTGCTGGTGCCCCAGATGACGATGATGTCGGAGGCGAGGGCACTGGAGGGACCGCGGTCTCACCCGAAACAGATTGTGACGGTTCGTTCACGGATCCACCGGGATATGCAGAAGCGCCTGGAGCAGTAGGAATTACCGAAGCCGTTGAGGAATAGCTGGCACACTGTCGGAATGTTCAGCAATGCATCACGGGGGGGGCTGCAGACAGGGATGACCTACATATTTGCCAATAATCTTCTTCAAGGCGTGCCCTAAAACTGACCAGGGGAAAACCTTGACATCTTTCTCAATATTCCGAGGCTTAGGGTTGGGGAAGGCCATGATGAGTTTGAAAAAGTTCTCGCTGTCAGATTTAGCCTTCGATACGGTTAGCGGCCTAAACCCCTCCAAATTCCTTCGGATCCGATTCTTCTCCTCAACTGTAAACCGTACGGCGATCAAGGATTCTAGTAGATAAATGCAATCAACACTAGTGACGAAGCACTCTGACTTCTCTGCCCACCAAATACAACTGATACAAATGCTATTGGGCTGTCTGTCATTTGGTGCCACGGGTCGGAATGTAGTGTGAATTGTGCTTCCTTTTTGTCGTCGCCAGAACTGCACCAACCTCCTCCTGCTGTCCCACTCCTCAGGATTCCAGTTTCGCGCCATATCCCCCAACTCTCCCTGAATGTCAAGAACCGCCTTTTCTGGATAAAGACCGTAAGGGTTAAAGCCGGTGCCTGTGCCGCTGGGTCCCCCTTGCCCTGAAGGTGGAGCCATGTGAGCGGCTTGCTGTAAAGTAGAAGTTCTAATCAGAGTTGGGTTTGGTGTGTTGGATGGTGAGGGCAAAGAAGCAGGGGGCTGGTTGGGGGAAGTATCTGATCTCATTTGTCGTGGTGCAGACGATTGCGCACCCGAGGGCTGTACCGGATACGGCTGGACCCAAGGTTGCCCTGCCTGCGCGGGCTGTGAGCTGCCGGCTGGGTATGAAGCGTAGCCATAAGCTCGTGGTGAGGTCTGCGGTCGGTACCCAGGAGCTTGAGCGGATTGTTCAGCACTATACCCTGAGTAAAGATAGCTTCTATCGTCGTTAGAGTGCGATGCAAATGGAGGGATTCCACTGGGGCCTGAAGGCGAATAACCATAGCCATAATCTTCACTCTTCGGACGTATTGGTTGGCTGGCAGGTCTCTTTGCAACCCTTGATGAAGCTTCATCATGCTCCACACTACTCTTCCGTTTTCGACTCCCCCTGGGGGGAGGAGAGCTGAACGACTGCTGTGCTGAGATATCCGTGTACGTGAATGTACCAACATCGAATGTGTCCAACTCCTGACCATCGGCATCCTCAATGTTCAAGTAGACCGTCACCTGAGGAGCTACCCAACCCGTCAACGAAAAAGCTGGAATTTCGCCTGTCAACCGATACATCCCGGCATTTTCCTCTCTACGAACAGTGGTGTTGCACCTTCGGGAACCAAACATGAACCGGAAAGAACGAGAGTCGGTGGTCAAATCAGTAGGAGATTGTAGAAGCACAGAAAAAGCTCCTCCTTCAACTCCTTGTGTAGGGCGATATCCCACTACTCTTGGGCCTTGATCTTCGAAACTTTGAGAGGGATAAGCAGGTTCACTCAAACTACCCGAGTGTTGCTGTGGTGGCGGTGGGCCATGAGGAATATGGCCGGATTGTTGCGGTGGGGGTACATAATGGGTTTGAGAATGGTTATAACCATAGGCTGACTGCTGAGGGTTTGGAAGGTGTTGGGTTTGCGGAGGTCTCGTATCATACTCTGTAAAAAAAAATAGATTAGACAAATGTTGCACAACGAGAAAATACCAAGGAAGCTATAAGTGCAATGAGATATACCTGCTTGCTGTTGAGGGGATTTCCCGTAGGCCGACATTGAGACGACCCCGGCCGAGAAGCCTGACTTGGCCAGAAGGCCGTCTTCGCTCAGCCCGTTTCGCAGATTTGGATATTGCCGAAATTCGTTGTATGAGTAAGGCGACAGTAAAGACGGCTGCATGCGCAAGAGATGTTTAGCTTCCACTAACTGCGCAGAAACAAATATAGGGAGTAGAGGAGCGGAGGGCGAGACAATAACAAAGGAAAAGCCTTTTTCAAAAAAAAAAAAAAAATGAATAAAAAGGGAATACCATGAAATACGAGACGGTGAACGCAACGGAAACGGAAAGAGGAGGAAACAAAATATTATCACACCTCTGGGACTTGAATCTGTAATGGTACTGCGCTGACTGCCACGGTTATTGACGTAGTGGTTTAGACGGGAAGACGCGCTGGGGTGCGGCGTCGTTGAAGGGGAGGAAGGAGAGAGTGTCCAGGGGAGAAGGACGTGGTAGTAGAGGGGGTAACAAGATCTTGGGTGTCTATGTGCAATAGCAAGTTTAGGTACCAGGGTATAACAACGAGGCTCCTGGGGCTGGGGTGAATGGGTGGTGTGTGGTGGAGGCGGAGGGCGTACTAGTGCGAAGCGGTAGTGTGAGTGCCAGGATTGTGTTGCTCAAAGCCGGTCTCTCGGGAAGCTGTAGCGTAACAACAAGGGAGTTATAGCGTATTGTATAATTGATAGCGAGTGAGTGAAGGTGGTGTGTACCGGTAGTAGTGTGTGAGCGAATGTGAGCGTGTGTTATCACAATAACCTGGTGACTATAGCCGTGTAGCAATACTATTCCATAAAACACAACACCAAGAAAACTAAAACTGTTAGAGACCAAAATGACTTGCTGACTCCACAAAAAACCCCTTTAAACTTCAAACAAATGTGAGAAGCTGCGAGTAAATGAGATGAGATAAAGTCGATCACTCAGAGTTTATGTACTGGTAGATATGTACGGTAATAAAGCTCGAGGAGGAAGGAGATGGATAATTAGTGGGGAGGTAAGGGTAAGGTATGTTATGGATAGGAGGGGGGTAAGTTTGTTAGAGGTAAGTAAGGTGAAGAGAGAGAGGTAAGTGCAGCGTTTGAGAGTAGTGGCGAGGACGGAGACGCAATGGAAGGGAGGGTGGTGGCGTTGTTATGAGGAGCTCTAGCTGAACCTCGGGGTCCCGAAATACAGAGGGGGGAGGGG
>QLOI01001544.1:7158-20692 GCA_003313605.1 Tuber umbilicatum | reverse complement strand
GAGTTGATCTCTAGGGGGGTGGTGGCATAGGGGAGGGATGGGAAGCGTTCAGGAGCCCGACCGTATGCAAATTTCTTGGCGTTCCAGATGGAGCGCGAGTCTGCAGACGAGAGGAACTGGTCCCAGTGGGTGGACTTGGCTTTCTTGATTGCCTTGAAGTAGGAGTTGTGAGCCTGGGTCAGCTCCCACCGCGTGGCGGAACCATTACGGAAGCTGCGGGAGGCGTGGTGGTGGATGCTCCGAAGGCTTGAAAGGTTGGGAGACCACCAAGGCTTCGAGTAGGAGGAAGGGCGTTTAGTGGGAGTAGCTGACAGCACCGGGGTGGTAATAGAGGCCAGACTAGAGTTGAACCACGAGGCGAGCGAGGACAAGGTGGGGAAGGAGGGAGCCGGAGGGACGGCAACAGTCTGAAGAATTGGGGCAACAGTGGACCAGTCGGTAGCTTTCCAGTTAGGTCTAGGGGGGGGGACAGGCCTGGAAAGTTGCCTAAAGGAAACAGAAATAGCGACATGGTCAGAGCCTGTGGAGGGAAGGGAGGTGTTCCAAGAGTGAAAGTAAGGAAGGAGGCTGTGGTTGGCAAAGGCAAGGTCCAGAACGGAGGGCCTGGACAGGTTGTCGAAGGGAAATCTGGTATAAACACCAGGGATATTGAGGAGGGAGAAGGCATTGGCGGAGGCCTTGGTGAAGTAAGGTTCAGAGATCGAAAGTACTGAGTGTGGGATAGCCAGTGACTGGTCAGGAAGGTGGTGATAAAGGTTAAAGTCCCCAAGGGACAGAGTAGGGAACTGATGTTGGGGGAAAAGAAGATCAGGAGATAAAGTATGGAGTGCCCTGTTGCGGGTGGCGGTAGAGTAAGAGTTGTACAGGTGAAACAGCAGGTGGGGGGACCCAAACACCCCTTGGGGGGAGTGAAAGTTAACACCCATGTAGTCACCACGCCCAAAAAACAGGGGAAGAACAGAAACAACAGAAATCAACCTCTCAGATACGTAGACAGCCACACGCGTCTTGTAGTCTGAGGAAGTGGGGGGAAATAAACATTTATAAGAGCTGGCACCCAAAGGGTGGCCCTTGAACAAAGGAATATCTTGCAAAGCAATAACCAGAGGGGGATTCTTCGTAAAGGTAAAAAACAAAAACAAAGTATGAAAAACATAACTGCTACTGTCACGATTCTAGACTGACTTAGCTATTTCGCACTATGACTCAGTATAACAACCCCGCTGGATCTTACAGTAGACTTAGTCTTATCCCATGCCGGAGCCCGGAAGGGTTACAGTTAGGCTAGTTAAGTAACTCTATCAAAGGGTTACCATGTAGACTAAGCAAATGGTAATGCTTAGACTGCGGATGAGAAAAGGAATACCGGGTAGGTGGGAGAGCCTACGCTGCGAGTTCGGAAGGTCTCCAAGAGTTCCGGCGAGTTACCCTACCTAAGGCAGGTAGTTAACCTACCTTAGGGAGTATAGTTACCCTACCTTGGTAAACAGGTTACCCTACTTTGGGATAGGAGTTACCCTACCTTGAGGGTAAAAGGTTACGCAAAGTTTTGGGAAAAGTCATAGGATTGTTTGTTACGTAAGATTATATAGGAGGTTCAAATCTGGGCTCAATCGGGTAATCCGTTGTTGAGCTACGAACCTAAGAAAATCTTGCCTTGGGCGAACATTGAGAAATCTGAGTCCAACACCCCCCTCTGGCCCCGATGTACAGACAATGCGTCATGGGCCAACTATAGGGAAGTTGTTGGTTTACAAGTAAAAGCTTATGATTGAAGACGGCAGTGTAATACTGTATACGTTGTCGCCGTCCTACAGACCAGAAGCTGTTCGCAGGATATATGAGGGGGCATGGGGCGATCGAATGGTTACACGAGAAGTGATTCTCGAGTGCATACACCACTGATCCTTATTAGCCTACCGTGGTAGGTATGTAAGGCATACCGGAAGCCCGGGAGGCCTCCGGTTAAGTGGTAGACCTTCGACTCCCGTATGTCTCCGAAAGACTGTAAGATGTCTGGAGGTTGTTAGCGAACTCTAGATCGTAGTAGTCTTATCTTGACTGAGGTGCTTATTGCCAGTGGCTACGGGTAGTGCCCGTATAAGCCAATGGCTTAAGTGTCTCATCACAGGACTCTGTAGACCAAGCTATTGTGTCGAAGACAGTAGAAGACGATAGACTTGTCAAAAGTAAATGGCACCATTGAATGGTTGTCTACGAGACTTGCATAGATGAATACGAATGGGACAGTGAGTTCGATATTAGACTAGCTTATCAGTAACATGTTAGTTCGCCACTAACAGGACAGCGATATGAAGAGTTTTTCTCCTGCAGTTGCTTGCGTGTATCAGGATATGCATAAACACTTCACGTCGGATAATGAACTAGCAGAGCCGGCTGACATTAGGCAGAATGTTAGCCCGAGGCCCAGAGGAGATGGGCGTGCTCGCGATGGTGGTGAGCTTAGGAGTGATGGAGAGGAGCTGGCAATATAATTCTACTTAAGTATATGCGAGACCTCTTCTCCTAAGACGATCAACTATCCTCTCGAGAACTTATTGAGTAAAGCTGTGGCTTAACGATATTAAGTTTCACCGTTAAGGTTTTCTCTCTACATATTTGTTCTTCACTTTGCGTACGAAGAAAGCTTTGGTACGGCCGCATCCTTGGAATCCATCTTCCCACAAGGAGCGCCTGTTACAGTATATCGTTAAGCGAACTTTTCACTTAACTCATTCTCTCCTGATTAATTGATTAACCATTGTTGAAAACATCTTCCGAGTACCTGTCACTTGTCTGGTACAAGAAGCATCGTGTGGAAACGAAGATGTCTGCCAACCTTAGGAGTGTTGACCGTGCTGCACAGCAGGCCAATGACCTCCGTTTACGAGCGTCGGTTTTTGCGGACCTACGTGGTCTTGAATGGCCTGCTATGCCCACACTTATCGAGGCGGCCTCAATTGATATTTCCGAAGAATGTTGGGATGTTGTCGTTGCCGACCCCGATCGTTTATTTCACTCCTTCACACAGACCACTCTTAAGGCTGGATCTACTGCTGATTGCCCTGAGGAGTTCACGTTTGCAGAGTTTACCCGACAGTTCATTGAGCCTTACATTCTTCATGAAGTAGGCCAGCAGATCAAAGCGGCGGAAACTCAGATGCGATACTGGAACGATGAATCTCAGCGAATCTTCCAGCAAGAAATTGTTGATGCGGCAGCCAACTGGATGCGAGGACAACAGAGGTGCTTCAAGTGACTGGTTGTCAACCAGCAAGCCATTAACAATAGGGTCCATGTCTTAGAGCAGGCAGTCAAGGAAGGTTACCAGATAGATGCTCAAAACGATATCATCATGACAGTCGCACCTCCGATGCTGAAGGAACCTGGGTTACACTTTGTGGAGCTTTTGACGCAGATTCTGCAGGACCCGGAATATCAAGGGATGTTAACGGAGGCAGGGGTAGTCTTGGCTTCAGGCCAGAGCCAAAGGGCACTCTCGGCTGAGCCCTCACTTCATCCCTTTGTTGAGCAAGTGGCGGTAGCTTTATCGTTGACCAATACTAGGAAAAGCTCCACCCGAACTCCCAGTCCGGCCATGGGTTCAAAGCCCTCCGGAGTCGGGAAACAGCGAAACACTTTGCCGGCAACTGGTGGTAATGCACCGAAGCCACGCGCTCCAACGACGAACCCTACCGTCCAAGTTATTCCCCCTCCAGCTCCTGGAAGTGATGATGCACCATCACCGATCACACCAAAGCCCACTTGGACACCTCCACCACCGACTCCTGCGGCACCAGTCAAGCCAATTGGAGTGGGCCTGTTCGGCTCAACGGGTGGGGCTCTGTTCCCTCTACCACGTTCGGTAGAGGTATATCCGGCCTTTACTCCGTAGCAACCACACACCTCCAGTGACTTTGCTGGTTTTCGGCAAGCAACACCAAGGACAGGTCCATGTGAACAACAATGTCGCATAGACCAACTCTCACCGGAGGGCCGTGTTCGGTATCTGCATCACTTTCCTTGTACCAGGCGTCGTGATGAGCCTGTAGTACGCCCAGATCACTCTTCAGAGACTCCCGCACCTTAGACCCCGGCCCCACCTCCTCAACCAAGACCACCCAAGTGTCGGTTTTGTAGGCGAAGAGGACATGTGGGACCACCGAGGGATCCTGATTCTTGCAAGGCCTTTGTGGAATATCTGTTGGGTTTAGGTATGGGAACGGCGAACGACACGCCTAGTACCCCGATACCTCCTCCTCCACCCGAGAACCCTGAACAACCTCCAGGGGGTAACACCCAAGCTGGAGATCAGGGGGGTGATGAGGAATCCTTTGATGGATACAATCGCCCTGGGGAGACCCACAGTAGAAATACTGGTGGCAATGGTGGTGGGAATGCTCTCCCACCTGGTGGAAACGTTGGTGCTGGGGGGGATCCGGGTGATTCCAGTTCCTCTGATAGCTCTGACGATGATGCCGATTCCCTACCTGATCTTATCCCATTCTTAGGACGGCGAAAGCTCAACTGGAATGAGGCCAAGAATAGGAGATATGACTGTCGGTTGGCTAGGTTAGCTGCCTTCATTGGAAGAACGAGTGGGCAAGCCCCTCGTAACGCCAGTGGGTCCTCTGCTTCGGCAAGGCGCAAGAAGCCAGAAAAGTTAAGTAACATAACGGCTTTCAAAGGAGACACTACCAACACCAAACAATTTCTCACGGACGTCGAAGTCCAATTTACTTATTTCAAGAAGTCCGGTTTGGACGATATGGATAAGATTGGCTTGGTCGTTCCACTCTTGGAGAATGCAGCCAAGAACTGGTATTTAGGTATCCATCGTTACATCAGTGAGGATGAAGTGATGCGGATGGGTATCATCTTTAACCCTGACAATGAGCTGCGAACCTGGGCAAGATTCCGCGCTCGGCTTGAAACCAGTTTTGGTTGGCATGAAGGTCATGATCGCAACCTTGTTGAATGGATGCGTTTGTCTATGAAGCCTTGGAAGATTGACAAGTACCTTGATAAAGTGGTTGACCTCGCGGCCAGCCTGGAATACACCGATTCAAAGCAAATAATAGATAAGGTTCGGAGAGGGATCACTTCCGAGTTGCGAAACGCATGAGCATTAAAGCAACCACATCCTACCGAGGCCAGTGCATATATCGATCTACTTCGTAAAGTTGGCCACACCGTTCAAGACAACGCTAACTTTGGTAAAACGGTTGCCAAAGACCATAGCGGTTCAAGCAATGACAAGGCTAGCGATAAGGGCTCTTCCTCAAAGAAGTAGCGGAAAATGGAGAAGGGTTTGGGTAAGTCAAAATCCCAACCCTCCCAGACAAATAAGTCCTCTAAGGTTGGAGAATCCACGTATGCCATCGCTCATAAAGGCATTCCGGATAACCTAACTGAAAAGTGGCGCAAGTCTGGGCAGTGCTCTCAATGTGGGCAGCCTGGCCACTTCTGGCGGAAATGCAACTCGTCTTCCTCTGTTGTTCATTCAGCAAAGGGAAAAAATAAGTGGTCCGCTAACGAGGCAGGTCTTCAAGAGGCACAGGCTAGCAAGGTTAAACACATTGAAGCTGCTCCTTCTTCAGCTGGCGATAAGAAACTCCTCCAAGTACGTCAAGCCTCCCCACAGATTATAGAGATTGATACGGAGGAATCGGACTAAGGTAAGTCTGTCATCAAGAGCAAATGAAATTACAAGAAACTAATGAGCCTCTAGATGAAGGAAGGGGCTAATCATTGGATTACTAGGAACAAGGCGAGGATCCGGGAGGAGTCTTGGTTATGTTAGATGTTCTGGGTCGTATTTCTTTATTTCTTTTGTCATGGGTTTTCCTTTTCGAATCAAGGTTATTGGTTTTCCTTATGGGTTCGTGTTGCTAGGAGAGTTTCCATGGTTATGTATTGTCTTTGTTCTTAAAGTTTACTACGTCAAGCAGGACTTGATTAAGAAATCAAAGTTGATTTCCAGTTTACCTGAGGAGGGTTTAATACCTGAAATCATGCAGGCGTGATAGTAAACATTTCTAGCTATTTATATTATTATTGAATTTTCACGACCCGTTGCGGCCGCCCTTGTGTCGAAAGGCAAGGGATACTACCATCAAAATGGTTAATGAGTTGAGACCTACAAAGCGATTGAGGGTACAAGACCCTCCAAAACATACTAAGTCTATCCGTGTTAAGGTACGACTTCAATGGGAACTTGGAGCAAGAAAGAGTACTGAAGAGGCTACACTCTTATTAGATAGCGGTGCTACAGGCCAAGTCCTTAGTACTCGCTGGGTTAAGGAAACCCAAATGCCATGTGTGCGGCGAACAGTATCTTGTCCAATCTCAGATTTGAGTGGAAATCACATACCCGGATCGGGTATCCACTACACCAAGGAGGTGAAAATGCGTATCGGAGATCACCTGAATAAGATGCGATTTGAAGTCACTGACATGAGTAACTCAAAGTTTGATGGATATTTACTGATGTCGTGGTTACAAGACCATAATCCAGATGTTGACTGGAAACAAGGTATTCTGACGTGGAGATCAGAATATTGCAAGGCACATTGTTTAGGTCCCAAAAGACGTCTACAATTTATAACCAAAGAGGAAATGTTAGCCGAAGATGCTAGTTCAATTTACCTCTTAGGGATGGCGCAGTTCACAGATGAGGACGGGGGAGATATTAGGCTAAAGCGCCTACCTGAATATAAGGACTTTGGGGATATCTTTAGCCAACAGCGGATTAATCCTTATCGGAGCATTCGAAGTATGATCACAAGATCGAGCTACTTCTGGATACAGCTCCGCCGTTTGGACCTATTTATCCCTTGTCAGAAAAGAAGCTTAAGGTCCTCCGAGAGTATCTCGATGAGATGCTACCTACGGGAAAGATAAGGAGGTCAAGCTCTCCTGCCGCTGTGCCTATCCTTTTTGTACCAAAGCCAGATGGTACATTACGGTTATGTATAGATTACCATGGGCTAAACAAGATAACGGTAAAGAACGGATACCCTCTACCGTTAATGAATGAGCTCCGAGATAGACTCAGGAAAGCACAGGTGTTCACTAAGTTGGACCTCAAGAATGGATACTACCTTCTGCAAATGGCGGAAGGAGAGGAATGGAAGACAGCATTCCGATGCCGGTATGGATCATATGAATATACCATGATGCCTTTTGGCTTATACAACGCTCCGGCAACTTTCCAAGGCATGATCAATGAGGTCTTCAGGGACCTATTAGATGAAGGCGTAATCGCCTATATGGATGATATATTGATCTTCTCTGAGACAATGGAAGAGCATGTCTCCCTAGTCCGTAGAGTAATGGAAAGGCTTAGGAAAGCACGCTTATGCGTTAGCATAAAGAAATCAACCTTCCATCAGAGAGAGGTTGAATTTCTCCGATATAAGATATCTGATCGCTGAATATCCATGACCGAGGCAAAGGTAGCCGAACTTAAGAAATGGCTACCATCCAATAGTGTCCTTGAGGTCCAGAGCTTTATGGGGTTTGCAAACTTCTACCGTAGGTTCATCGAAGGTTTCAGCAAGATTGCGAAACCTCTCACTGACCTGACAATGAAGGATATCAAATTCCATTGGACACCAGCATGTCAGGAGGCCTTTGCTTTTTTGAAAGAAAAATTTACAACAGGACCTATATTAGTACACTTTGACCCTGAACGTCAGAGAAAGCTGGAGACCGACGCTAGTGACTTTGCTATAGGAATCATATTATCCCAACTGTGTGAGGACAATAAATGGCATCCCGTAGCCTTTCATAGTAGAAAGTTCTCCCCAGCGGAAATAAATTATGATGTCCATGATAAGGAAATGACTGCGATCGTGGCAGCATTCAAGGAATGGGATCATTTACAACGGTCGGTAGCGGATCAGATTACCATCTACACTGATCATAAGAACTTGGAATATTTTAACAGTACCAAGATTCTACACCGTAGGCAACATCGCCGGGCTGAGTTCTTACAACTGTTCAACTTCCGGGTAGTATACTGTGAAGGAAGGTTGAATGAAAAGGCTGATGTACTGTCCAGGCGGAGGGACTACCGCCTTGAAGGGGGGGGGTAATTCTCAATCAAATTTTATGCAAAGCTTTTTTCGCCCTGGGCAATGGGTAGTGCAACAGGAGCGGGACATCTTGCGACCACAGTTGTTGCAGGCGTGCCAAGGATTCCGTTTACAATCCACGTTCCTAGAGCGACTAAAGCAGGTTGCATCAAAGGACAAGGAATACCTGAAGGTCCTTGATTCGGTTAAGGAAGTAACCAAGGGAGTTGATTCTTAGCTTACGATTGAGAAGAACCTACTCCATTACAAGAACCGTTGGTACATACCTGCGGATGAGGGGTTAAAAGGTACAATCGTGGAGGATGAACATGATTCTCGCTTAGCGGGACACTTTGGGACATACAAAACTAGGGAAAGGGTTAGGGCAAACTTCTACTGGCCAAAGATGGATGATTATATCACACGATATGTTCGCACATGTGATGTATGCCAACGCAGTAAAACTACACGACATCAGAAGTTTGGACTACTTAAATCTATAGAGGTACTGCTACAACCATGGAAGGCGATTTCTATGGACTTTATTGTGGCATTACCAGAGTCAAAAGGGTATACGAAAATCTGGGTTATAGTAGACAGGTTCTCGAAGATGGCTCATTTTATACCTTTGGCAACAGAAGTACCTATAGGTGACTTAGCCCTTATGTTCCTGAAGGAGGTTTGGCGCTTCCAAGGTCTACCAGAGAGTATCATATCGGATCGTGATAGCCGATTCACCTCTAAGTTTTGGACTAGCTTAATGAAATTGCTAAGAGTTAAGCTAAATGTTTCCACGGCTTTCCACCCTGAAACTGATGGGCAAACTGAAAGGGTAAACCAGACTTTGGAGTAATACATTCGGAGTTATTGTTCCTATCAGCAGGACGACTGGGCAGAGCTACTTCTCTTAGCGGAATATGCTTATAACACTTCAACGTCGGAATCGACTAAGGTGTCTCCCTTCGAGATCAATTATGGGTTTAATCCAGAGACAAATTGGTCCGGGTCAGTATCAGAAAGTCAAGGTATACACTCAAGCAGCGAGCTATTTGTTAAAGATTGGGAAGGGACATGGATGGAAATTCGAGACACTTTACATAAGGCTCAAGAGAGGCAATGGAAATGGCATGATCAGAAAAGATTGCCAGCACCGCAGTATAGTACGTTGGAGGATGTTAATTCTGGTCAAGCCAAGAGGGCCGATCGAGTAATGTTGAATCGAAAAAAGATACAAACCAAGCAACTGATGGAAAAGCTTGATCATCGTATGTTCGGACCATTTGTGGTCTTACGAAAAGTTGGTTCAGCAGCTTATGAAATTCAACTCCAGGAACGTTGGGGTATACATCCAGTCTTCAATGTTGGCCTCTTAGAACCATATAAGGAGGACTCAACTGGAAGACGTACAGTAGAGGTACCCATTCCCGATATAATAGATAATGAGCCTAGTTATGTTATTGAGACCATCCTTGACAGCTGTTGGTATGGGGGTGCTGGTCAGAAATTCCCCAAGCGATTTGTCCAATATTTAGTGGCTAGGAAGGGCTACGGTCCCGAGGATAACTCCTGGGAACCGTATGAGATGTTGGAGGGAACAGGCATACAAGCCCTCGTAGATTTCCATAAACGATACCCGTCGAAACCCAGGGATCATAGGGTAGTAGACAGAGGGACTGGAAATAAACAAAAACGCTAGAGGCCGAGGGCGGCCCTAGAGAAGAGAGGGGTGATGTAACAACCCTGCTGGATCTTACAGTAAACTTAGTCTTATCCCATGCCACAGCCCGGAAGGGTTACGGTTAGGCTAGTCAAGTAACTCTATCAAAGGGTTACCATGTAGACTAAGCAAATAGTAATCCTTAGACTGCGGATGAGAAAAGGTATACCGGGTAGGTAGGAAAGTCTACACTGCGAGTTCGGAAGGTCTCCAAGAGTTCCGGCGAGTTACCCTACCTAAGGCAGGTAGTTAACCTACCTTAGGGAGTATAGTTACCCTACCTTGGTAAACAGGTTACCCTACTTTTGGATAGGAGTTACCCTACCTTGAGCGTAAAAGGTTACGCAAAGTTTTGGGAAAAGTCATAGGATTGTTTGTTACGCAAGATTATATAGGAGGTTCAAATCTGGGCTCAATCGGGTAATCCGTTGTTGAGCTACGAACCTAAGAAAATCTTGCCTAGGGCGAACATTGAGAAATCTGAGTCCAACACCCCCCTCTGGCCCCGATGTAGAGACAATGCGTCATGGGCCAACTATAGGGAAGTTGTTGGTTTACAAGTAAAAGCCTATGATTGAAGACGGCAGTGTAATACCGTATACGTTGTCGCCGTCCTTCAGACCAGAAGCTGTTCGCAGGATATATGAGGGGGCATGGGGCGATCGAATGGTTACACGAGAAGTGATTCTCGAGTGCATACACCACTGATCCTTATAAGCCTACCGTGGTAGGTATGTAAGGCATACCGGAAGCCCGGGTGGCCTCCGGTTAAGTGGTAGACCTTCGACTCCCGTATGTCTTCGAAAGACTGTAAGATGTCTGGAGGTTGTTAGCGAACTCTAGATCGTAGTAGTCTTATCTTGACTGAGGTGCTTATTGCCAGTGGCTACGGGTAGCGCCCGTATAAGCCAATGGCTTAAGTGTCTCATCACAGGACTCTGTAGACCAAGCTATTGTGTCGTAGACAGTAGAAGACGATAGACTTGTCAAAAGTAAATGGCACCATTGAATGGTTGTCTACCAGACTTGCATAGACGAATACGAATGGGACAGTGAGTTTGATATTAGACTAGCTTATCAGTAACCTGTTAGTTCGCCACTAACAGGACAGCGATATGAAGAGTTTTTCTCCTGCAGTTGCTTGCGTGTATCAGGATATGCATATACACTTCACATCGGACATTGAACTAGCAGAGCCGGCTGACATTCAGCCGAATGTTAGCCCGAGGCCCAGAGGAGATGGACGTGCTCGCGATGGTGGTGAGCTTAGGAGTGATGGAGAGGAGCTGGCAATATAATTCTACTTAAGTATATGCGAGACCTCTTCTCCTAAGACGATCAACTATCGTCTCGAGAACTTATTGAGTAAAGCTGTGGCTTAACGATATTAAGTTTCACCGTTAAGGTTTTCTCTCTACATATTTGTTCTTCACTTTGCGTACGAAGAAAGCTTTGGTACGGCCGCATCCTTGGGATCCATCTTCCCACAGGGAGCCCCCGTTACACTCAGGAACGAGTCATAGGGTTTCATTTGTTATATGTATTTATGATTATACGCGCATGACCTGTTTACAGGTCATGGCAAGTTTTACATGACTCACAGTTGTGAGTCATATATTATTGTTACGCGAATAACCCGTTTTTGGTTATATGATGTTATGTTTCCACATGAGTTGTACTAGCAACTCATAGTTATATGTTTATTGTGCAATGACTCGTTTGAGTCATAGGATGTTACGCGATTGTATGAGTCACAGTTGTGACTCATAATAGTTATTTTGATTTGTAAGCGGGTTGAGGGAAGATCTATATAAGGACTGACTTGGGTCATGTAGATAGATCTTCACGCAACTATGTAAGTCATTTCCTATCTATAACTTTACGAATATCAAGACATTTACTCTTTAACAAATATCCTTCCTATCTTATACACGACATAGTTAATACTATAAAACTGAAGAGTTGAACGCAACTCTTGAGAATAGTATACGAAAACTATACGATAAGGAATCGCCGTCTGTTGCGAGGTAGCGAGATAAGACAGATCAAAGAGCGATCTTAACAGCTACCAAGACAATTGTGTTGAACGAAGGAATGCTCAGGAACCAGAGCACCAGGGGGGGAGTGGGAACGTGGTGAAGCATTTGACAATGAGGGTGCAGGTTGTGCTCTCATTTACAGTTCCATGTTATTGTCGCGGGTAGAATCCTCTGCCCAATTGGTAGTTGGGGCACCAGAGGGGAAGAGTTGTCTTGCGGGCAAGGGGGCGGCCAAGGGGGGACGGGAACCAGAGGAGGATGGAAGAGGGCGAGGGGTGAGTTGGCTAAGGTGACGAGCCATGAAGAGGCTATCATCGGCGACCTGCTGTGCCGTGTTTAAAGGGACTTGGGACGAAGAGGGTTGTTGTTGAGGGGTAACGGGGTTAACCGAGGGGGGCCTCTGTTGAGGGGCGTCAGGAATGACCTGATCCCTGGGGAGCCGGGCAGCCTCCTTCAGCGCAGCCCTTGTCGGACAGGAGGGAGAGGTGGCCGGGTGTTTATCATTGCAGTTGATGCAGAGTGAAGGAGTTGCGGTGCAGCAGTCAGGAACCACCTTGAAGTTGCCCTGTTTGGGGCACATATCGTTTGCACACCCATGCTCAGCCCTGGAGTGGGGCTTCGCGCAGATGGGGCATGTGTGATGGTCTTCCTTACAAAGGGGTTTCAAGTGGCCAAAGCGGTAACATTTGCGGCATTGGGTATCGCGGGAGGCGGGGTGAGCGAGGTCGACGTTCCTCATGCGATTGAATAGACGGATCTTGGACCCATCACGATGGAGGTCGGGCCCAAGAAGGGGAAGGTCCTGAGGGAGGACAGAGACGACGACGGAGGTGGTGTTTTTGGATTCACGGAGGGCTTGGTCTCGTTGGAGGAAGCGAGCCGAAAGGATGGAGAGGTCAATGGAGTTGAGAAGAGAGTCGTGCATTTTGGAAAACAGCTCTGCAGGGTCGGCTGCCAGCATGGAGAGGGGAAGGTTGTGAATGAGGACATCGGTGAAGAGAGGGGCGGTGCGGAATTCCTGGAATGGGTTCTCTCCTACCGTGAAGGACTGGTTAAGCTTTTTGGAAAGGGCAGGGAAGAAGGGGGCGTAGGCTGAGGATGGGGTCCTGGGGTTGGCGGTTAGGGTCACCGCACCATTAACATTAACGGAAGCGGAGAAGGCGACTGGGAGAGTGCAGCCAGCCGACCGTAGTACCGAGGCGACGATGTCAGGAAGAGCAGCGGACATGTTCAAGGGGTCAGCAAAGGAAGCCGGATGGAGGCGGGGGGTATAGAATCGATCTTGGGCTGTAGGCAGCGAGGGGGGGGGCTTGTCCATCTCACTGTCCCTGGAGGCCGATGCAAAAGCAACCTGAGCAGCAGTGGCGCGCTTGCCCCCCTTCCTGGACGAACTCGCAACCTGTGCCCAGCTATCGGACTTGGGCGGGACGGAGGAGAGGGCAACAGTGTAACCCGGAGGAGGACCGGGGACAAAGTGCTGACTGATAGGAGTGGGAAACCGTTCCTTCTTGGGTATTTTAGAGGCTTCACCGCCACCGGGGTTGACAGAGGCAAAGAAAATATCGGCCTCATGGGAATCGTTATTGTCTCTGGCATAGGTTTCCGGGGAACCGTACCACTGGCCTGAGACAAGAATCGGGAAATCTGCTGAGGGGACCATGGGGTTGTCTTGGCGAGCGAGGATGAGGAGGGGTTTCTTC
>QLOI01001543.1:0-13898 GCA_003313605.1 Tuber umbilicatum | reverse complement strand
GGGGTCAGTGACTGCTGGTGCATACGCTAGTATCTTGCTCAATCAAAGTCATTATAGACTTCTCACGTCCCACCCTCTTATCCACAGCTATCCGCAGTCCGGCCAGGCCCATTCAGGCTCGCCCCAGAGGCTAGACTGCAGCACGCAAGCCTGCCTTGTCGGCTGGGGGCGCAGGAGGGAGGAGGTTTTTTTTCCCTCGGCAGCTATCCCGGTCGCTATAGGTGGTAGTCCCGCATACTCGAGCGCGGAGTTTATCCAGCCGGGCCCGACTGAAATGCAGAAACCTGCAGCCTTCCAAGCAGTATTCGTGGACGGTAAGGGCAGCTAAAAGAGAGTTGTGAGCCTTGCTTTTTCAGAGCAGTGGAGGAATTATGGATGCATGAAGCCGCCGCCTACTCGAGTAGTGATTAGTGATTATTTTAGTGATGGGTGGCAGGAGTAGATAACTGAAGATTGGTAGCGACACCTTAAGATATTTTCACATGCATACAACGAACCCTAGATAACCGCAAATATCTTCAAATATCTACAGATATTCGCAAGAAAACCACATATTGGTAAATTGGTTTTGAAAGTAAAGTAAAAATAGTAGGAGTTCGCCACAAAGAGACGGCGGAGGTCTAGTCAAAGAAACTTTGGAACGAATTGCTTCGCTTGAACGACCCCCCTCCGAAACTTTTTGCGTGAGACGTCCCTTATCGGAAAAGGTAATTTGGCGTCCAATTGGGAGAAGAAGCACATGTACGAGTAAACCACCGTACAATAATTGAACCATCCCTACTTTGTTGAGGTCACACCAAAAATGGGGTTCCACTGATTTCTACAAGAATATCTTATCATATTGGAAAGCCTTGAGGAAAGTGTGAAAGTAGCTTGGTGCTTGAGGTGCGCAGTATAATTTCATATCTCGGCGCTCCATAACGCACCCGATATGGTCAACTACTGGCGCAACGCAGACTATCTTTTGTATACGAAAGAAACAGTCTTAGTAGGTGTCGCGGGGTCTGGGGGGGCGTTGACCACCTCCCTATCTGGGTTACGCAGAAAAATCAGAGGCGAGACAAGGTTGATAATTCGCCGAGGATTTGAGTCATACCCCGGTGATGCAATGCATTCCCTTGCAGAGTGCTCCAAACGCACGCCTCTCCACCGACAGGACGGAACACTGCTCAAAACAGCACAAGTGTTTCCTACGCAACATGGGGGATTGTCCGTAATTTATAGTGGGCATATGGCATCAAGAGAAGAGGGGAGACCCAGTTTCCACGCGCCGGGATATTCGGTCCAAACACGTCCTCATACCTCTAACGTTCGCTACGGCACCTATCTCGGCTGCCTCACGACACGCCAAATATGGATCTGCGAACCAACATCCATCTCAATGCTAGTGGCATAGGCAACAAGGACTGCTGGAACGTGACAAATAGCTATAACAATACTGTGAATACATACGTGGACGAAAAGAGAAATGTCCTGGATTGGCTATCACCTCTGGAACCTCGCGTGCGTCACCAAGATGTGCGTACTAGCCGACTAGGTGGTTTGGGGGAATGGCTTCTACAATGCAATGAGTTTATCAACTGGCGTGATGGCGAGGGTGAATCCGGCAGAGCCATTCTGTTTGGTTCTGGGGCCCCAGGAGTCGGGAAAACCTATCTTAGGTGGGGAGACGGTGGTTTTATAGATACAGAGCATGAGCGATCGATAGCTGACAGTGACATTAGCTCTTTAGTGATTGATGCACTATGCGATCAGAACATATGGCGGGGGGCCGCCATTGCCTGCTTCTACTGCGACTTCCAGGACCAGAAAATTCAAACTCCTGAGAATATATTGGGTGCCCTCGTCAAGCAACTTATACAAGGGCTGGGAACGATTCCTTACGAGATCGATGAGGCATTCCGGAAATCGAAGGGTCAGATTGGCGGTCGAGGTCTCCGGGTTCATGAGCTTCTTCCACTCCTACAAGCTGCGCTTGTACCATTGGAGCGGGCATTTATCTGCATTGACGCCTTGGATGAATGCCTCGGGAAGCATCTGCCCGAACTTCTACGGTCATTGTATACTATTTCCCAGTGGTCTCCAAAAATACGTCTATTCATTACTGGACGACCTCATATTCAGCGCGAGATTGAAAAACACTTTCTTGGAGGTACACAGTTTATCGAGATAAAGCCAACGATGGGGGACATTATGAAGTACCTACAGATTATGTTGGATGACGACCCGGAGCCCGAAGCAATGAACGCCGATCTTAAGGCTGAAATCGTGAAACGAGTTTTGGAAACTGTTTCGGACATGTATGTGGCGGTCCTTAAAATGCTCAAATTTTGAGTAATCACTAACAATCGCGTCTAGATTTCTACTGGTTTCGCTAAACATCACGGCAATACTGGCGGAGGCGACAATCCACGACCGGCGGCAGCAGCTCAAGAGAATGACCAATGGACTCGGTTTGGGGGGTGCCTATCGTGTGGCTTTGGACAGAATGGAGGCCCAAGGCGGAGCCAAGGCAAGGCTTGGAATAGCTACTCTAATGTGGATTTCTCGGTCGAGGCGGCCAATGACTGTGGACGAGTTATGCCATGCCCTAGGAGTAGAAATTGGGTCCACCGACCTCAACCCCGAAAGTATCCCTTCCATACAAACTTTGCTAGCCTCCTGCCTTGGACTTTTTACAGTCGATAAGACTGGGTCCACCGTCCGCTTAGTGCACTTTACACTTCAAGAATACCTCGACAGCCACTCCGAAATTTTCCGGAACCCGTATGCAACAATGGCCGAGGTCTGCCTAACATATCTCAATTACGATTGTGTCAAGAGGCTTTCACCAACTCTAAGCTCTGCCCCACGGACGACCCCATTGCTCGAATACGCTTCTACTTACTGGGGGCCTTATGCAAGAAAGGAAACTACAGAATCAATAAAATTGCTTACACTCCCGCTTTTACTTAATTTTGATAGCCATGTATCAGCCAAGCTTCTCCTATGTCCACGCGTTCCTGGGTTAAGACTTAAGCGGAGAAGCCAGCCCGAGGGATTCACTGGGCTTCACTACGTGGCGTATTTCGGTTTGAACGAGATTGCAAGCGCCCTGTTACAGATGAATGCTTGGGATATAAATAAAGTAGATTTCTCAGGCTGCACACCGCTGATATGGGCTGCGAGGAGGGGGCATAAAGGCATAGTAAAGCTATTCGTGGGACGAGAAGACATCAATTTCAGACCTAGAGGCGTTGAAGATGGGAGAACACCAATCTCCTGGGCAGCGGAGGGTGGATATGAGGGAATAGTAAAGCTGCTTCTAGTTCACGAAGAGGCCAACGCCGAATTGCGAGACAATTATGGAAGGACACCACTTTCATACGCTGCCGTGTCTGGGAATGAGGCAATCGTGAAACTGTTTCTCGAACGGGAAGGGGTTGAGGTCGAATCGGAAGACTTTTCTCGTAGGACTCCACTGTCATACGCCGCCGGGCGTGGGAATGAGGGAGTTGTGAAGTTGTTCCTAGGGCTGAAGGAGGTCAATGCCGAATCGGAAGACTTTGAGGGCAGGACACCGCTCTCACACGCCGCCGAGAGTGGGAAAGAGGGAGTTGTGAAGTTGTTTCTGGAACGGGAAGAGGTCAACGCCGAATCTCATGACCCCAACGACAGGACACCACTCTCATACGCCGCCGAGTGTGGGAGTGAGGGAGTTGTGAAGTTGCTTCTGGAACGGCAAGAGGTCGACGCCGAATCGCAAGACAATAATGGAATGACACCACTCGCATACGCCGCCAAGTATGGGAATAAGGGAGTTGTGAAGTTATTTCTAGAAAGGGAAGAGGTTAACGCCGAATCTCGAGACTATAATGGCAGGACATCACTATCACACGCCGCCGGGTCTGGGAGTGAGGGAGTGGTGGAACTGTTTCTAGAACGGGAAGAGGTCAACGTGGAATCACGAGACAATAGTGGCAGGACACCACTATCACACGCCACCGAGTCTGGGAGTGAGGGAATGGTGAAACTGTTTCTAGACAATAGTGGCAGGACACCACTATCACACGCCACCGAGTCTGGGAGTGAGGGAATGGTGAAACTGTTTCTAGAACGGGAAGAGGTCAACGTGGAATCACGAGACAATAGTGGCAGGACACCACTCTCACACGCCGCCGGGTCTTGGGGTGTGGAGGGGGTGAAGCTATTGTTAAAGCGGGAAGAGGTTAACGCCGAATCGCGAGACAATGATGGCCGAACACCGTTGTCCCACGCTGCTGGGGAGGGAAAAGCAGGCATCATGGAAATACTCGTGGAACGCAAAGAGGTCGACGCCGATTCACGGGACAATGGTGGGAGGACACCACTCTCACACGCCGCCGGGTATTGGGGTGTGGAGGGGGTGAAGCTATTGCTAAAGCGGGACGAGGTTAACGCCGAATCGCGAGACAATGATGGCCGAACACCATTCTCCCACGCTGCCGGGGGGGGGAAAGTAGGCGCCGTGGAGATACTTATGAAACGCGAAGAAGTCGACACCGATTCGCGAGACAATCACGGCCGAACACCATTATCCCACGCCGCCGAATATGGGGATGAGCAGGCTGTGGGGCTCCTCCTACATCGGAAAGAGGTCAGCCCCGATTCGCGAGACAATGTCGGCCGGACACCGCTTTCCTACGCTGCCGCCTGTGGGAATGCGAGAGTGGTGGGGCTGTTTCTAAAACGGAAAGAGGTTAACGCCGAATTATGAGACAATAATGGCAGGACACCACTCTCCTACGCTGCCGGGCGGGGCATTGTGCAAGTCGTAAATATGCTTCTGCAATGTAAAAAGGTCGACGCCGAATCGCAAGACAATTATGGCAGGACACCACTCTTCTACGCCCTCAAAAATGGGTCGACGGAGATAGGGAAGATACTCTTAGTACTAAGAGTGGACAATCCGCGATCGCTCGCCTTCCGTGATGATGAGGAAGTTGCTCGGCGTCTGAGGGAACTTTTGGATACCATGCCGACTACCCAAACTCACGATGCTCGAACTCCAAATCCCTAGACTAATCACCACGACCGAGAGACAGAACCACTAGTCCAACCACCTCTACACCCACAACATACTAACGTGAATACACCCCAAGAGTGCACACAACTTCCATCGTTAGCCACTCTTTTCGTAGATGACCCGTATCAATATCCTGAAATACCCGCCCAAGGCCCCAAACTCAACCCTCTCACCTCATCCCTAGCATATCCCTCCCCGCTAGCCGTCGCACCCCTTGGATCCCTTCAGCCATCACCACAACCAATGCTACGACGCTATTCCCAGGCTTTCGGGGATGAACCTCCATCTTATATCACATCAAAAAGGAAAAAGCCTTCTTAGCCCCCCCCATCCCCATAGCCATTGACGACTTGGGGTTCTCACCATATCTCCTACAATGCAATTCGAAACATTACTAGTATGGGCGCGCAAGATGGCCTATTCCTAGCTCGTTCGCATAGTTTGGTTTCGTGCATTCTCCGCCACCAATTCACCTACATTCTGCATACTGGCTACGCTTAACGGTGCCGGGGATGCCCTGCGTACTGTGCGTTACACCTCTTGGCGGGTAGAACATTTCTCCTGTTATTCCCGGGTTTCTGTTTACTCGTTATGTATGCTGTTGGTGGTTTCCTTAGCAAGCGTTTGTATAGAATTGGGTAAAACCAGACATTTCCGGGGTTTCCTCATTCTCTTCCTGTTCTTTTGGGATGGCTGGCTGGGTTTTTCCTCTTTTCCTCCTCCTTCCTTCCTTCTTTTTTCCCCTTCTCGTTCAATACATCTTCTGACAGATTTTTCCATTATATCAATTTTGCGTATTCCCCCATTGTAGGCAAGTGGTGTTTGTTAGAATCTCTTAAACTATCGTGATTTATTAAGCAGTATTAGCGAACACGAGGACAGTGCTGCACACTTCCAAAAGAGCAGTGATAATTCGTGAACGAGAATAGGCAGACCACAGTTTCAGGTACCCCCATGGGTATTTGTTCTGCACAAGAATCCATGTTATCTATTTCCCTCACCACCATCCCACTGAAGAGCTGTTTTTACAAGTACGGTGGGTACGGCAATACCAGCCCTCGCAACCACCCGGGGCCTTAGTAACCTTGCGGGCGGACCGCCAAGGGAAACCGGACCGGCCTAGACCAGAATGTTGCTATCCGTCTAATCTTGTAAATTTCCAATAATTTTTCAATAATTTTTCAATTTTGGAAGGCAACAGTCCTCATGGACGATTACCCGACAAAGCGGGACAGCGTCGCCTAGGCGCATCCGTCGGGCCGCATGCGAGCACAGCTATGCCGCCAGTTCCCACCAAAGACAGTCTGTGGCTATGGAATCGGCCGGAAACAGTTTTAGGCCCTGAGGCGCTTTTAAGGATAACGAATTACAGGTAGCAGACGGCCCAAGCTTCTTTTTCCGAAAGTTGCTTACCATTACCCCGAGCTTGGGATTCTCTCTAACGCCCGAACAACCGTCCCACGGGGTCTTGAACCCGTTCTTTTCTATAGTTCCACTTTTTCCCTGTTAGCCGGTGTGTTAGTTCTTGCGAATCAACCCATGTGCCTTCTCCGAGGTCGGGAGGCCTGCTACAGACTTCCTTTTACTATCGTAGCTGGTGTACCATCATCATGGAAAATCACTCGGTCTCTCCTTGGCAACCAGAGTTGAAAATAACGGCGACAAAGGAAATGATTGGTGAAGAGGGTTTTACCCCGTAGAACAGAAACTGTAATTTTTCGCGGTATGTGTTGCGTTGAAAGAGAAAAGAAGGAAAGAAAATGAGTGAGAGTGAAAGGGGGAAAGAAAAAAAGGTTGTTATCATTGATTTCCTAGTGGCCTTGGTACAAAATACCGTAGTGTAACGATCAGATCGTCTCTTTTTTTGTTCTTTTTCTCAGGGGGAGCCGCTAGTGTTATTACCGACCTCCTCGAATTTAAGTCTCAGAATGCGGGACAGTGCTCTCCTGATGTGTCGGGGGTAGGCGTAAACGGCGACTTGGCTTGCCTAGCCGTACTGCCGTTTGGGACGGTGCCGGTTTGGCGGTGCCTCAGCTTTGCTAAACGGGCTTCATTGATGTGCGAGTATTGGTACTGCAGTTGACGGGTTGTTTGGTTAGGAGACAAAGGTTGGACACCTGCGACGTCCGGCATGACTGTTTGATTTAATGCCCTGGACGCCGCAACCGGTGATCCCTCTTACGTAATTTTAAGTGGTGATAAATGACATCGCCAACGAAAAGAGATCGTTCGAGTGACTTATGTTCCATATCAGTCATTGGCTATGCTACTCCCTCAGCCTAGTCTCAAAGTAGATTTATACTTATCCTAGCAGCGAAGTCGCTGGCTTCATGGGGGGACCGGGGTTCGTAAGCGGCCGGCCCGGGCCGAACTTGACTTTCCGGAAACTGTCCTAGCAGGACTACCGGTGTTGGCTGGGTTCCCACTCGTGGGCCTTATCCGACCGGGCCTGGCTAAAATACAGTTATCTAGAGGGTTTTAAGCACCTCTTCTTTCTCCAGACAGCCGGGCGGATCGAGCTTTGTGAGCCCGGCTTCTCCGGAGCCGGCAGTCTTTCGGCACGCGCCAAGTGAGTGGTAAATGTCTTGGCAATGCGAGATGGATATCTTTAAATGCCTACAGATGACTACATATACCCACATAGCTTTAGATATCTATGGATACCTATAGATGTAGTGAGATACCCACAAATATTTTCAAATTTTGGCAGAGATCTGAAGGTATTTGCGAATATCTGTCGGTACGGCGCAATATCAGAAGCCGCCCCTACGGTAGCTGGCTCGAACTTGGGACAAACCAAGAGAAATTGAAAGGACCTCGATAGCTTTGTAGGGTTGAGAACAGTATGGATGTAGGAAATTAATTTATCCCTAAAGCGTACTCGTACAGTAGATAAAAAATTACGCCCACATTCTCAATTGGCTTTTTTCCCGCTACTCTGGTTTCGGTACAAACCTGGGGTTCCTTGAACTCTTTCTTATAGCCTCTCCTCCACCACATTGTTCCCCAGGCACCCTCCGCCCTGGTGATTCGACATCGCAAACGTCTTCTTTAATTGGTCATGAATATCAGGTTATATACAGCGATTCATGCGAGAACAAAAGTTTAACCTCCGGGTTCACACAAAATTATGCGGCCGGCGGTCTTTGATCTAGGTTATAAGAAAACTGGTTAACGTAACATATCACAGTAGGATAGCTACACAGATGTAGAGGCTGCCGGTCCATACACTAAAGCGTTCTATTCAATCAATGTCACTTTAGAGACACGTCCCACCGGCTTATCCGCAGATATCCGCAACCCGGCCGGGCACAGTCAGATTCGCACCCAGAAGAAGGACCATAGTCCGCAACACCCACAGATCATAATTTAGGAATAAAGGAAAACGGGAAAACATAGAAATATAATGCACTGATATAGGCGGATGAACGACCGTAGCTTGAATAATTGGGAAGGGTGAGAGCCATGAGTCATAATATTACGGCAGAAGGACTGGGAGATCAGATTATCATCGGTTGAGCCGTGGCTCGTTAATGCGGGTAGTGGGAAAAATAATTAAAAGAGATGATTATTTCCCGTGCGAAGATTTCGAACTCAATAAAAGCAATCCAACAGTGTTTCTTCCGAGCCATTTCGCGAGTTTCTCTCAGCTACACGGACTACCACACCGGTACCCTATTCACAAGCCACCTAGGATGGTGCCGGGGGCTACCGGTGCAGGTACTTGTATGCCGGTCAGGCGGAGTCCGTCGGGATATAACATGTACAGATCGTGTTGGGGCTAGGACTAACGGCCAAGGCATTGGAGTCTGTACCGAAACATACCTGCATATCTACTCTCCCAACCATATCTGCTGAACCAATATAATTTCCGCTGCGAGTCTACTCGCAAAATTGTTTTCAAAAAAACAATAACGATGGTGGAGGATCGTTCCAAAGGTAAAGTGGGGGTCTGGACAAAGAAACCTTGGAATGTGCTCGCACTGTAACATCCCTACTTGGTTCAGGTCACACCACAAATGGGGCTGATTGCACGGATTTCTACCGGTACGCCTTGGGGAATCTTTGGGGAATAGCCGAGCCTTGGTGCGCAGAAGAGAGGCTCGCTGAATTCCGCTGGATCAAGGGCTACAATTTTGTCTGCCTTGGGCTGTCACATTTCTCTGGTACAAGTAAACAGAGCACATTGGTGCCTGATGCTACAGGCAGGTGTCAAGCATGTGAGCGCTGTGTGGGGGTCTAATTTCTACTCCCCATTGATGGGTATAAGTATTTTGACAGAGCCGTAGCTCCTCTCCGTGAGCTGACCGACCATACGATACAGGATGTTACCGATAAAAGGGTCCGGTGGTGTATTGACTGATAATACAAATAGATAGGGTGAAGGGAACAGAGATACAGTAAAGGTACGAGTGCTCGCGGGTTCAATTGGGTGAAGAGGAAGGGTCTCATATTCCGTGTAGTGTGTGGGGTGTCGCTGTAGCTAAGAGAAATGAAAGCGAGCTGAAAGATGGAAATCTGCACGCCAAGCCCCCTCTTACGCGGGGGGATTCTCCAGGGCCGCCACCCAATTGGATACGAAGAGAGGCTCTACTTCGGCACCTCTTTTCACCGGTAATATCGGTACCCGTTAAACCCACCGTCTGGGATCGGGCTCGGATCCCCCCGATCAGACGCAACATCCCGAGAAGAAATAGTGTTATTCAGACGCAATAACTTGGGGACGGCGAACCTACCAGATCTCATTACATATGTAGTATTCGTCAACCCGTTAACATACTTGCACTCTGCTAGGCGTATTATGGTTTTGACTGTGATTTCTGTTGAGATCCCTGATGGTGGGTTTGACGAGAAATACCGGTATATGCGACGCTCGATACTTGTACATTTATCCCGTGCGAAGAAGCTACCTTATTTCCCAAGATACTGTGCCGGTACAGTACTCGAGTATGGGTGCAGTTGATGGGACGGACAGGGGTGACGATGCCAAAGCTTTTTACCCCTCCTGGCATCACTCCTCCCAAATTAAATATTTTTCTCCCCTCCGACGGTAACTATGCCCGGACTCAAATCCCTTGTCCGTCTCATCACCTCCTTCCATACCTTGGTTGGCTGTTTTCTCGGGTGGCCAACCGCTTGACTCCTACACGTTTCTACTTGTAGACTTTGCTGGTCTTGGTGTGTTGAGTTGCAAAGTGGTCTTTAAATTGTCCTGTCGGAGTAAGAGAGTTTTGTACTGTAGTCGCAGACGGGACAAGGTTGGTAATTCACCCAGGATTCGAGGCATACCCCAGGGCTGCATTCCACGACAGAGCCCCGGAGACTCACGCCAAAGTTCAGGCGGCTGTGTCTCTCCACCAATAGACCGCTGCAGAAAACAGCACTAATATTTTCGACGCAACGTGAGTGATTGCCTTAAATTCATAGTGGCCATATCGCTTCTAGAAGGGAGATCTAGTTTCAAATCGCTGGGATATTCAATCCGGGTACCTCCTCACCTCCACACCCCCAGCGTTCACTGGGGTATCTCTCTCAGCTACCTCGTGACGTGCCAAACATGAATCCGCGAACCAATATCCACCCTCAAGCTACTCCTACGGGCCACAACAATAGCTTCAACGTGATAAACAGCTACAACAGCACCCACGCGGACGAAAGGCCCCAGGTCCTGGATTGGCTATCACCGTTGGAACCTCGCGTACGTCACCAAGATGTCCGTACCAGTCGACTGGACGGTGTGGGGGAATGGCTTTTGCGAAGCGATGAATTTACCAGTTGGCGTGATGGCAAGGGTGAATCTGACAGAGCTATTCTATTTTGTTCCGGGGCTCCGGGGGTTGGGAAGACCTATCTTAGGTAGGGAGACGAAGTGGTTTTCATCTATACTGAGCATTACCTCCAGACTATCAGTAACTAACGGCGGTATTAGCTCACTAGTGATTGATACGCTATGTGATCAGAGTGGAGGGCAAAAGGCCACCGTCGCATGCTTCTACTACGACTTCCAGGACCAAAAGACCCAAACCCCAGAGAACATATTGGGTGCCCTCGTCAAGCAGCTTATACGCGGGTTAGGAGCGATTCCTGCCGAGATCGATAAGGCATTCCAGAAAGCAAAGGGTCAGGTTGGTGGTCGGGGTCTCCGGGCTCATGAGCTCCTTCCGCTCCTGCAAGTTGCGCTTGCTCCATTGGAGCGGGTATTTATCTGCATTGATGCCTTGGATGAATGCCTCGGGAAGCATCTACCCGAACTTCTACGCTCATTATATACAATTTCCCAGTGGTCTCCAAAAATACGCTTGTTCATTACTGGACGGCCCCATATCCAACGTGAGATTGAGAAACATTTTCCCGGGGGTCACAGTTTATCGAGATAAAGCCAACCATGGAGGACATTATGAAATACCTACAGATGATGTTGGATGACGACCCTGAACCCGAAGCAATGAACACCGATCTCAAGGCTGAAATCGTGAAACAAGTCTCAGAAACCATTGCGGACATGTATGTGACGGCACTTAGTATGCTCAAACCTTGAGTAATGGCTAACAGTTGCGCCTAGATTTCTACTGGTTTCGCTAAACATTGCGGCGGTGCTGGCGGAGGCGACAATCCGCGGCCGGCGGAAGCAGCTCAAGAGAATGACCAGCGGGCTCGGTTTAGGCGATGCCTATCATGTGGCTTTGGACAGAATCGAGGCCCAGGGTGAGGCCAAAGCAAGACTCGGCATGGCCACTCTAATGTGGATTTCTCGATCGGAGCGGCCAATGACTGTGGATGAGCTATGCCATGCCCTAGGTGTGGAAGTAGGGTCCACTGATCCCAATCCCGAAAGCATCCCTTCTATACAAACGGTGTTGGCCTCCTGCCTTGGACTTGTGACCGTCGATAAAACCGGGTCAACGGTCCGCTTAGTACACCTCACACTTCAGGAATACCTCGGCAGCCGCCCCGAAATCTTCCGGAACCCCTATGCAACAATGGCCGAGATTTGCCTGACATATCTCAATTATGATTGCCTCAAGAAGTTCTCACCAACTCTAGAATATGCTCCACCAACGACCCCATTTCTCCAATACGCTTCCATATACTGGGGACCTTATGCAAGAAATGAAACCACGGAGGGTGTGAAATTGCTCGCACTTCGGCTTCTACCGGATTTTGATAGTCATATATCAGCTAAGCTTCTTTTACGCTCGCAGGTTTCGAAGTTGATCTCAGAGCCGACAAGCCAGCCAGTGGGATTCATGGGGCTTCACCGCGTGGCACTTCTCGGTGTTGACGAGATCGCAGGGGCTCTGCTGCAGATCAGAGATGGGGATCTCAATAGAACGGATTTCTTGGGCCGCCCACCAATGATATGGGCTGCTGAAAGTGGGCGTGAGGGTATAATAAAGCTATTCCTGGATCAAAAAGACATCAGTGTTGAAATTGCAGACGCGGAACAGGGGCGCACACCGCTCTCCTGGGCCGCCGGGGGTGGATATAAAGGAATAGTGAAGCTGCTTCTAGATCAGGGAGAGGCAGATCCCGAATCGCGAGATAAGTATGGAAAGGCAACACTCTCATACGCGGCCCAGTGTGGGGGTGAGGGAGTGGTGGAGTTGTTTTTGGAACGAAACGATGCCAACGCCGAATCACAGGACAATGATGGCAGGACACCACTCTCATGGGCCTCCGCCTCCGGGAATGAGGGGGTGGTGAAACTGTTTCTAGAACGGGAAGAGGTCAGCGCAGAATCGATGGACAATAGTGGCAGAACACCACTCTCCTACGCTGCCGGGTGTGGGCGTGTGAGAGTGGCAAAGCTGTTTCTAGAACGGGAAGAGGTAAACGCCGAATCGCAAGACAATGATGGCAGGACACCACTCTCATGGGCTGCTGGGTCCTGGAATGAGGGAGCGGTGGCACTACTTCTGGAACGGGAAGAGGTCAGCGCTGAATCAATGGACAATGGTGGCAGGACACCGCTCTCCTATGCTGCCGGGTGTGGGAATGAGGGAGCTGTGAGGCTGTTTTTGGAGCAAAAGGTCAACGCCGAATCACGAGACGATGAGGGCAGGACACCACTCTCATATGGCGCCGAATCCGGGGATGAGCGGGTGGTAAAGCTGCTTTTGGAACGGGAAGAGATCAACGCCTAATTACGAGACAAGGAGGGCAGGACACCACTCTCATACGCCGCCAAGTTTGAGAGTGAGATAGTGGTAGGGCTGTTCCTGGAACGGGAAGAGGTCAACGCTGAATCGATGGACAGTAGTGGCAGGACACCACTCTCCTACGCCGCCGAGTATGGGCGTGAGGTAGTGGTAGGGCCGTTCCTGGAACGGGAAGAGGTCAACGCTGAATCGGTGGACAATAGTGGCAGGACACCGCTCTCCTACGCCTCCCAGTGTGGGGATGAGGGAGTGGTGAAGCTATTTCTGGAACGGGAAGAGGTCAACGCCGAGTCGCAGGACGATGATCGCAGGACACCACTCTCATACGCCGCCTCGTCTAGGAATGAGGGAGCGGTGAAGCTGTTCCTGGAACGGGAAGAGGTCAACGCTGAATCGGTGGACAATGATGGCAGGACACCACTCTCGTGGGCCGCTTGGCTTGGGAACGAGGCAACGGTGAATCTGCTTCTGGAGCGGGAAGAGGTCAACGCAGAATCGAAAGACAATGCTGGGAGGACACCGCTCTCACACGCTGCCAAGTCTGGGGGTGAGGAAGCGGTGAGCCTGTTTCTGGAACGGGAAGAGGTCAACGCCGAGTCGCGAGACAATGAGGGCAGGACACCACTCTCACATGCCGCCAAATCTGGGAATGAGAGAGCGGTGAAGCTGTTTCTGGAACGAGAAGAGGTCAACGC
>QLOI01001542.1:36069-55059 GCA_003313605.1 Tuber umbilicatum | reverse complement strand
GAGCGCGCAAGCTTGGATTAATCTAAAGTCTTCAAGATATATTGAGTTCATCATTGTTACTTCACTATCACTGCAGTTAGTACAATAGATACAAATTTTTTCAAATTTTTTCTAATACAGCACCATATCGCCGAGGAACGATCATTCACCCTCCGCATCGGACCATCACGCCAATCCAGCACGGGGGATGGGGGGACCTACCGCCCCCCATTTTCTCATTCCTCGGGACCGCGGCATGCCCGGGGCTCCGCTGCTCGCATACCCCGGCCCGCCCGACCACGGATGCTCATACCCAACAATACAGAGATACGTTCACATCACAAAAGATCACTCGTCCGTTCTCTCCTGGACTGAAATAACCAGGTTGCAGTATCCAGGATCGGGCAGTGCGCTATACCGGTCTCGGAGAAGGGATGGGTGGATAGATAGAAAACTATACTCGGGGTGTGGGCCCGTGCCGATTCGCTCATGGCTGGGGTTTCTCCTCGGGTGGGGAGAATTCTTGCTTGGCCTTGACGATTCGTTATCGTATCAGGAGAGTATCGTACCTCACGCCACATAATGCGCAACCCCCGGATAAACAAAGGCATCATGGAGACGCCGGCGAGTGAGCGTTACCACCACCGTGCACTTCTCACCGTTTCAAATATGCCCCCCCCCACCGAGAGCCTCAGCTGAGCCCTTCGTGCACACCGTGTTCCGCGATATCCGCACCGGAGTGTCGTAGTGAGAATGTTGTATCATCATACTATCTATACCCACTTTCTCCAGAGAGAGGGCTAGGCCCGCACTATTTGAACCATCCGCGCGCTTGTGTCATACAGTGGTATCACACACTGCCGATATCCGGGCAGGGTTACAGACACCGGAAACGCTCCATGAATTCACCGGGCATTCAACGCTCATGCCGCCCTGGGTACCAAACGTTTAGGAGTATCATATGAAATCGTTCGTAGTTGCCCTTTTGCTATACGTCCTCGAAGTGTTTTGAGTTGCCACATATGATACAGCAGGGCGGCGGGAGGCACGTGGGAACACCTTTGTTCTAGGTTAATAGTGGTTTCTCAACTCTATACCTTCTGTTCAACTTTCTGTTGCAAACTGCTCTCTACATGTTTTCTAGTTTAATTTGGCTAAAGATGGAACTCTCGCGCTCGTTGGGGGCGAGAAAAGGGGAAAGAGGGCTCGGCCTTGGTGTAAAACGGTTATCACTCCGAGTTTTTTAAAGTCCTAGCATTCCACTAATAGTCCAATGATTGATTCTTTGTCAGCTCCTATATCTTGACCGAATCTTATCTTATCGATAAGGCATACTCGCCAAGATCTTGGCTCATGATAAAGCGTCCACAGAAGACTGGCCATTATCACAGTGCATTACCTCCTCGCTCGAACGCGAACAAGCCAAGGAGTAAAGGTAATATCACACTCGCACTGCACAATGCCATGTAGGATAGAATTGTCATAATTTCCCCCACATCCCATCCCACCTCACCGCTCTTCCCTCCCATCGTACCCTCATTGCCTATCCAACACCTTTTGCAAAAACCAAATCAAGCCTAATCCCTCTCCAAAGGCACGTACTCCTTCTTACCCCATCCAAAACGCCCAAGAATTCCAATCCGCTTCCTAAAAAGTATTGCGAATGAGCCTTTTTTAAGGATCCTTCCAAAAACGAGAACTGGCTGACGAGGCCGCGTGACCAAACCAAAACCCAAACCAAGACAAACCCGACCATATGCTGTACTCCTTGGGGAAATAGACGAAAGAAAAATAGAAATAGATAAAGGGCGGGGTAAGGAAAACAAGAAGAAAAAAAAAGGAGGGAAAGGGTAATAAAAGAAAAAAGAGGGGAAAGTGAAATATCATCTATAATGCAATGCCATCGTGCTGTGTATCCCCAACCGTGATTTATGAAATAAAAACAAAGGGGAAGGTAAGGAAAATGCAAAAAACAAATGATGCACCCACTTTAGGAAAACGCGGCCTGCGCAGAGCATGAAGAGGGAAATGAGAAATGAGATATAAGAAAGGCTTACTTGTGGAGGGCGGCTACAGCGTGCCTATAGGCGAGGTAATTCAACATCTTGTCCACCACGAGGGCTATAGCGGTCCCCGGTCAGTAACTGTTACCTCCAAGAAACTGCTCTAGGAAAGGGGGGGGTATACCCATGAAAATTATCAAGCAGACCTGGGGGATCGGCCAAGGGCTATACAAGTAATTGTAATAAAGCTCCTCATTACCCCTCGTATGGAGTCCAACCATTCCATACATGACGAGTCCTACGGCGACCCTTATCGCGATGGAGAGGTAATCGTGAACGTCCTTATTCCGGCGGACCAAAAATGTAAACGCGGCGAGCAGCATAAACACGCATCCCAGCGAGACGAAGAAGTATTCATAGACTAGGTTGAATACGCCAAGAACCTTTCCCAATGGGCCGTCTTCACTGAATGGTTCTTCGTATTTCATGAAATTTGTTGTTGGTCGAGGCGCTTTGACACCGTAATACTCTGCGATTCCAACGAGCAGCTCAGATAGTAGTTCGTTGACCATATGCGGATACCCAACTGTGGCATTGGTGCTAGCGAGGGTCACCAGGGAATCAACGTTCGTGGTGATGTTTGAGTATCCTTTTACTACAGTTTTGGAGCTACCGTCCTCATACAGTGAATAGAAGTGGTATTGGAACCATCTTGCCACCAGCGCTGGCTCGGTGAGGGTCTCCGCCTCTTGGAAGATGCCGGATATGTAGGTGTTCATACCGTGCCAGGTGGTTAACTGCCGGAGGCCTTCCACTGAGAGGACAATGGCGAGGTGGAAGGGGAAGTGGAGGAGGGTCCAGATTTGTTGACGGATTGTGCCGTAATGGACGTTTCTGGGGTTATAGTCGAAGTAGAACATCCAGAAAAAGTACTAATTCGATTTAAGTAAGCAGGTGTGTATGGGGGGTTGGTATGGGGGAGTGATATACGATGACGGCTAGAGCAGCTGCGACGATTCCAGCGAGGTCAGCTGTCCACCCAGTGCCCTTGACGATTGCGTTGATAGCTTTAAGCATGACGATAATGCCCTCGCCCAGAATGATAAGTGTTAACAGCCCCATCCTTTCGACGAGGTGCGTCTTCTTAAAGCTGACTACCCTCCAGACACTCGATGTCCCGATAATGGCACAGGCCTCGAATATCGCGGCAATATACCAACCGATATAAGACTTTGCCGGATTGCCCTTCTCAAAAGCAAAATACAGCTAAAGCCCCTCACCCATGTCAGCAAACTGCCCTCTCAAAGCGTAAAGATATATAAACCTACCCCAAGGTAAAGGCTCCCCGCAACAGCCATAGTCAAACAATGCAACGCGAGCGGGAGCATAGCCTGCTTCTTAATCCTAGCAAACAACATAACCACGAAATACTGAATCATAAGAATATACCGCGAGAACATCAACGAGAGCGTCATAGTTCTAAGCGCAGTAACAGTATGAGCGTCGGTAGGATCTAATGGATTCCACTGCGTCGATACAGACGAGAAACCAGCCATCACTATAAAATGGATAGATTTGCATATCCGCTCATACACCGAGTCCCGGGAGAATCGAACGTCCAGAAGAGTAACGTGCAACCAAGTAAACCAAAGGATAATGAAGAAAAGCCCGTATGAAGCCAGACCTGTGATATTTCGTCGTCGTCAGTTCAGTTTAAGATTTGTCAGAGGGGTAGTGGGGGGAACAAACTTTTGTTCTCAGTAATATAATGCACTCCCGTGACAGTCGTAAGATTAGCGACAAAGAACAGGTCATAGAAAAGCTCTATCGGGGTCGCTTCTTCAATTTCGAGTTCCTCTTTGTGTGTCATGGGCTCCCCTTGGTCGATGACACTCGCCCTGAACTCGTTCCGCGGCTTAAAGCTGTCCACACTCGCGCTGGATCCGCGCGAATGCGACCTGATGCTACCCTCGACCTCATCTTTGAAGGGGTTCTTAATCCACGGGAGTAATCTGGACTTTCGTTGCTCTGCAATTCTCCTGTGAAAAGTCAGAGCAGGATAAGAAAAATCCGAGTTGGGGAATGGGGAGCATACTCCTTGATGGTGCTATCCATCAAACTATTCATGATGTCGGGAACGCCAAGATATGAGGGGAATGTGAGGAAAATATACCGGTGGCATGAACAGGTTCATTATATACCGACAGCTCTTGCTGGCCGGATCCTCACTGGATATAGCTAAGCCGATGTATCCGAGCACGTTCTTCCGTGCGGATCTTTCCTGTCCCGCCCAGACCAACACACCGGCTCCCATCACCACCACCGCCCGGTTTCATGCAAAAAGAAGCGGGAAAAACAAAAAAAAACTGCCTGTTTGGCTGCCACGTACAACACCATGTAATCAAGCTTTCCAAGCCAGGGGCACTATTGTCAGAGAAACCAATTACTGGAAGGGAACATGCTATTTCGATAAGCGCTCGTTGATAGGAAGCTTGAGCTACCGTGGCACAGCCCGGCTCGTGGAGTGCTTTCTCATTTGATAGGTGGTGTGTGGTGTTGAGTACGGTAGGGGAGAGGAGGGAAGGAGAGGGGGAAATGGAGGGAAGGAGGGAATGCGTAATCAACGTTGTGGTACGAGTAGGCATTGCTCCGCAAGTGGTTTTGTGGAAGGAGCTGAAAGGGATAGAGGCTCAAGCTACCTTGATGATCTCCAGGGTGACTTTTTAAGCACCGGTAATCAATCAGCACCGTAGTATCATGGCCCAGTAAGTGCTACTCGTACTACTACCGGTATTCCTGGATTCACCGTGTTGCTATACAGTATCATTCATGCCAGCCAGGGATAAAGCTAGTCATGGGCCAATAAACAATGTGCAAGCATAATTCACCTTCCCCTTCCCAATTCTCGACCAAGGGGAGTGCTACATACTCACTGGTTCATCGCCCCGGCCCAAGTACGAATGCTCCTTCAAAGAGGTAAACAGGTAAATAGATGAATAAATCGAACTACCGATAGCCAATTTCTTTCCCTCTCTCCCTCACCCCCGGCGCCGCAGCGTCCGATCGTCCACCCCGTCAAACCCAATCTCGATTCCCATCCCTTTCCTTGCTAGCATTGGTGTTCCCCGAACCAGCGCCCCTACAATTGGATCATTATATCTCCGACCGTCCATCAAACGGTAACTGCCCAAATAGGTATCGTCCGATCCGGATCCAAAAAGAGCTCCGCCCACTCCCTCCTCCCTGGCTTACCGGCAGTAAGAGTATTAGGTTAAAAATAAAATAAAATAAGATAAAAAATCGTTTGAATACAAAGATCCGGATGACTCTGGGCCTGATCGAGGTGGTGTCAAGTAAATTACAGTAATATCTTGGTGAGATTTCTAAGCTCTCATCTAAACGCCCAGTCTCGCTTGGCGCTTGGCAGGGAAAAAGAATAAGGATTGGCGAAAGCTTGGTTTGACGGCATGGATTGTAGCGGTTTCGATGACTTATGCGGTTGGCTACTGGTGTCCTTTCAAAGGGATCAATTTTCGCAGGGTTTGGTCATCTCCAATCGAGGCATCGGTCGTTTGGTCGCTTGGTTGAGAAAGGGATTTTCGTGTGCCAAGTTTTCGGGTTGATCTGGCGGTTTTGTATCACAAGTTTAATATGGCGTTTTACACGGAGGGCCAAAGCCCCCAGACTGAAAAAGCTTGCATAAACTTCTTTCAATACCGGGGCTGAATGCCCCTAATGGGTCGCCGGGATGACAGCAATTGGAGGGGAGGGAGGGTGGTGCGAGTAAGAATTTTTCTGGGGGAATGTGTTGCTCGGATATTCCCTTCCGCACGAAACACCGCTTCCTAAAATAGCTTCGGCGGGACTGCACCATGGATTCTACGATACAATACAATACAATATACGATACGATACGAATAGCTACCAACGGGCGGCGGAACACGCCATACACTAAACTACCAAATCCAGTACACTAAAGTACAAAGCGGAGAAGAAACCGAGCAAACGAAGCAATAACGCGAAGAATCCCAATATCGCCAGGGCAAAAAACACAAACCCCCAACCACCATCTCCGGACCCTTATGGGACCGAGCGAGCTTAAGCCAAAATCCCATCGTACCAAACAGCATAAGAATTTCTGTTCAAGTCCGCCAACGCAACGCTCCTCTCCACAAAACCCCCAACCTCGGAAATCCATTCAGCCATACCAAAGCTAGTAAGAGTATCCCCACCGCCCGTAGCGAGCCGAACCTTCTCCTTGGAAGTCCCCGCGTTGAGCCTTGCGAGGACAAACCCGCGGAGTCTGTTCGAGACGACTCTGACAACGGGGTCCTGATGCTCCTGAGATCCTGAGCGGGTTGCGATACGGGTGACGGCGGAGGTAACATGGGAGATCACTTGTTTTGGCGTAGCCATGGTTTCTCGCAGGAATGTGCAGAGGTCCTGGGCTATGGCTGGCGGCTCGAGGGGGTTTTCCGAGGAGAGATCGGCGGAGATGCGATCTTTGAGGGGCTTCCAGGAACTACGAACGTCGCGGCGCAGAAGATTCTTGATGGTTAGTCCCATCGCCGCGCCTAGTACCAAGCACCGGAATTCCTCGCGATAGGTCTGGATTCGCTCGACGTCCAGATGGAAAGTTTCGGGGACTTCTTGAAGAGTCAGAGGTCCACCCAATGACATAACCAGTGATGCGAAGGCATGATTGTAGATTACGGTGGGTGGCGGCCTATTGGATGGGTGATTAGCACCTTCAGAATCGCGTGACCGAACTTCTTGGAGTTTCTCCTCTCTAGCCTTCAGGAGCCACTGTTTCGTTTGAGTTAGAGTAGTCCGACCGGCCTCAAGGTCCGCAGTGAACAAGCGGCGCTCATAGGGCACCGCTTCAGGTATCACATATTGGGCAGACATCATAAGGAGAAAGTTTGCGTGATCCAATTGTAAGAGTTCCAAGACATCGAATAATCGTTGGAGACGATGAATATAGTCGCCAGTGTCGTTGGTGAGTGCTTGTACATCCTCGTCCCTAGCAGGTGAGCAAATCTTGGGAAGAATGGAGAGAACAAAAGAGAAGAATTTCTCATAATCATAGGAGCCAGCACGGCACTGCTGCTCGATGATCTGAATATCGATGCTATCAGAGATCATCCTATGGAGTGAACCAGTCGGTTCCAACAGCCGCAACAGCTTTTCCTTGACACTCTCTGCCATCCCCGGTATCCACTTGGCCAGCTCTCCGCGTTCCAGGACATCTTCCTTCATGACATCCCAAAAGGCTCTTCTAGCCTGTTCTTCCACCATCCTTTCCAACCCGCCTTTCTTTCTGGCCTTTAGCTTGAAATCCTTATCGAGGGCTAGCTCATGGACGATATGACGATTCGAAAATATCGCACCATCTTCCATTGGAGGAAACCTACTCTGACCTGCCACGCCGACTCGTGTTTCAGGGGGCTGGGACGAGCCAGCCGGCGAGAGGGAAGCAACAGCAGCATCGGAAGGCACAGAAGAGCTCTCGACCCTCGTGGAAACCGAATTACCATCAGAAGCGGTGGGAGTAGCTCTTGGTCTTGTATCGCCCTTTTCTTTCTTGGGCAGTCTCGTCCTTCTAGCCTCTTTGACGGCCTGTCTTATCAAAGCCCTGGTCCGCTCCCCAGCGAGTCTCCGAATGCGAACAAGTAGTAAGAGCTGATTCTCTCTGATACCTTCTTTGAAGTCCGACGCAACATGCTCTTCCGTGTCATCCTTAACCTTTTGCCAAATGAGATCTAGCTCGGCATACTGGGCTACCATGGTATTGATAAGTATTTCGGAATCCCGGGTTTTCCAGGACGTGAACCCTGTGTTGAAGGCATCCCACGCAGCAAAGAGGCTTTGGTCAGGAGGGAATGTAGGAGAAGACAAAAAGGACTCGAAGGCAATTAGGAGATCTTTAGATTTAGTTATCAAAGCCTGTGTAAAGAGGTTAGCGCGCATTTGTGAGCTCGGGCGATCAATGGGAAATACCTTCTCACTCTCACCGTCATCACTCAAAACCTCGCTCGGATGACCAAGTATCAAGAAGGCACTTAGAAAGGTCCTACAAGCCTTTTCAATCTCAACCTGCCCCTCTTCAAGATGCTCTAATAACCCACAGAGCTTCAAAAGCCTTGCAGTGGCTCTCTGAACCTTCTCCTCCTGAAACTTCATAGAAATGGCATCAAAACTAGTGTCCCTAACACTCTCGATGGTAAGCCCGAGCTCCAAGAACCTCCCCACAATCTCCCTATTCCTATAATTTCTATAAACTCGCTGGATGTGAATCGCCGCCTCCTCTTTAAGCATTTCGGTAGGGTTAGAAGCGCCAAGGCGGATCTTTTGCAAAGACCCAGCAACGGCATCATCACCTTCCTCTTCACTACTGCCGTCAACCCTCATACTAGAGCTAGACCCTCTCTCCCGCCTCTTGCCCCTACGCTCCCGAAGGACTTCTTTCCTTCTCCTCTCAGCCTCAAGCATCCGCTCCTCAACCCCACTCTTCAAAATCCTCGCCTCCTCCTCACGCTTAGCCCTAATCTCCTGCGCAACCTGTTTCGCCTTCGCGACCTCACTAGCACAGCTCCCCGCAATCTTGGCCAGAATGGCATTCCGGCTGTTCTGCGCTTGACTCAGACTCTGCTGTAGCGCGAGGAGACGCTCGCTTACGGCTTCATGGGAATTGGCTCGCGCCCGGCGGACCTTCTCGACGTGTGCTGCGCGTTGGCGGAGTAACGATTTACGGGTCTCGAGGAGAGTTTGGCGGCGGGTCGTGGCAAGGTTCGAGTTTGTCAACGGGTGATTGCAGGGGGAGGATGTTCCGGGTCTGCGACGCTTCCTGCTGAACCGGGCCTCGAGGTGCGCCGGGGGGTTCCAGCCGGTTGAAGAAGCCGAGTTTTCGTCATGGTGTAGCATGTTTGCCGAGTTCGTCGGTGTTGCCGTGATGATATGAGGGGGAAATGGGGGGGGGGTAGAAGTAGAAGGTTGACAGCTGCGAAGGACGCGAGGAGGTTGGTAGCTAGGGGTTACGGTTGGTGGGAGACGTGGAAGAAGGGCCGAGGGACCGAGTACAAGTTGAAACTTGGGATGTGTCGACAAACCCGGCGTTAGGCCGCTAATAAACTTTCTCTGGCTCCGGATGAGGTGTTTTCGAACCCGTATTATGCTATTCCAGGACCCCTCTGACAACCTGACATGGTGAGATGACGGGTCTGCTATCGGTATTGAGCTGTACTTGTACTCATACTGCTAAATGCTTACTATTCCTACGGGTAGAGTATTTCCAGAAACCTCTTTCCCATCCGTTTGCCATCTAATTTAATTATTCGAATAACAGCACCGGGCAAACCGATCAGAACAGAACCCGTGACGCAATCCCTGCAATCTATGCCACCCGCCACCAACGATCGACAACCGTCGAATCACGAATTACATGCCACCAGAATCCAGCAGTTCGAATCTTATCCCCACCTCATCCGGAAACAGGAGCTCTTGCTACCGTACAGTATGAGCTTGAGACACTGCTCCCTTTGTCCCCCCAACTTCCTCTTTTTTTTTTCTTTCCCAAACCGCTGTCAAAAAAACGTTTCCCAACAGTTAAGCTATTCCTAAAGGAAGGATAAGAAAATAAGAAAATAAAAAAATCGCACGCCAACAACAGACTCCTCCGTGCTCGTACTTGTAGCAAGCAAAAAAAGAATTACCTCACCTTCCCCGCATTTGTAGATCAACAATTAAACCTCCCCAAGAGTCCCACCGTCGCGCCCGCCACCCGTCAAAACTTCGATCGGACGTTTCGAAACGAAACGAAACGGTATGGACTCGGAATTATTGGCCCACCAAGCACGGGCAGCGGTAGATACCCTCACCGCACAACTCCGCTCCCTAGAGTGCGTCCCCCCCCCCGCTAAATACGGCGCGTCGTCGTCACCATCAGCTGATACATGTATGCCTTTTTTACAGGAACGAGCAAACAGCGCTCTTGCACTCAATGCAATTAACCTCCACAACGCTTTCCACCCTACCCGCTTACAACTCTATCGCACCGACTTTCTCTCAGATCCCCCTATACGAGTCGAAACTGGCCCGTCTCAAGAGCGCCATGGCGGTGCAAGCGCAGGAGGTTGACGAATTGAAGCGGCGGGCGAGGGAAGCCAGCGAACGTCGCCGGAGGAATCTCAGACGGATCGAGGAGGCGAGGAGGGGGGAGCGGGAGCGGGACAGGACGGTGTTGAAGGCTCAGGCCCGCGCTTTGGATGGCGAGGAGAATGGTAACGACAGCAAGGAGAGGGGTAGTGGGGAGGTTTCGGCGGAGGGGGAGGTCAAACGGGTGGGCACGCCGGTGGGGGGGCCATCGAGGGAAGGGGTCGTCAAGATGGTCAAGAGGAAGAAGAAAGCCCGGCAAGCGGAGATTCAGTAAAAACTTGTCTTCCCCCTCAAATGTTGTCGGTAGCGTTCGCACTTGTATCCGGTGGCTTGCGATGATTCGGTTTGTCGGTTTTTTCTTTCTTTCTATTATTATTTTACTATTATTACCCCTTGCTATTCTTACCACCTTTCTTTCCCTGTGGGCAGTGGCTTCCTTCGTCTCGTATCCTGAATAGCGCACGTACCTTCACAATATATCACTCGGAATGAAATAATTATTCCTGGGCATCGCCCAGCTACCACAAGTCGCTCGCGCCAATTAGATGTCTATATCTGCGAGTGAGTTTTAGCGTGCCCAAGGGACCTGTTTATCCCTCCTAGGAAGAAGTCAAACAAATCGTCCCCACCACTCGTACTCGCACACTACCGCCCACTGTTTACCTCGATCCACTAGATCGCTCTCCCTCCAGCGCTTGCCGTAGGCCCATGGGCTATAGCTAATTCGTTTAAAATAAGGCAAACCGCAAGGCGCATATAGCAGGACAAAAGAGGTAAACTGAAGATATTCGTGAAGAGTGAGGGAGGGGAGGGAAACTTTTTTATTTCAAGTATGATAGAATGCATGGTGGGATTCGGGATAAGGCCTAGTCTAGCGTGGGCCCCAGGTAACACGGATCCCACGCGGCTTCCCCCCCCCCCCCCAGGACCGAATGGGAAACAAGCTAGAATGCTCCCCGGCGCAAAAAACCGCAGCGTCGACGAAGGAGGTTTAGCGACCCCGGAAGGCATCGCGGGCGAAAGTTATATCGTGATTATCGTACCGTCCTCACGGCGGTGCAAGCACCGCTGACTAACCCAGAAGGTAGTCGGATCTGGGCCGTTACGCTATCATCGAATTGGTGATTGAAAGGTCGGGTCGGGTACTGTACGGTACGTATCAGCAGGCACTACTCGTGGATAGGGGGATAAGCTACGGCGCGGTGTTCTAGAACTGTTTTGTACGGTGCTCGTCCACATTACTAATACCGGTAGGATAGCTCGGGCGTACTTGCTTTCGGGAACATCCCGTTGACAGAGTGACTAGCTCTCCTAGAGCAGAGGGTATCATATCCCATCGCCAAGCGGAGTGAAACGGAACGCACAATTCCGTGAAAAGCCCCGGCTCGCTAGACGCATCACCAAGGTCATTGACTGAATCTGAAAGTATAATTTGCGAGTGGTTATTTTGTTTATTTGCCTGGCGCGATGGGATCGTGCCTATAGGCACACCCCCCGCGCAGATGCGGATTATAATATTAGGCCGGCTTAGCGTGGCCAAAAAAAGGAAAGGAAGAAAGAAAGGGTAAAAAGGAAAGAGCTATTCCGACATTAGCTCACCCGGGTCAGATGGGTAGACCTCAAGGGTAAGTGCTAAAAAATGAAGTGTAATTACAAAAAAAGAGTTCCAAAAATAATGGGGAAAAATGCAAAAGAGCCCAGGAAAAACGCCGGATCCAATCCCACACACGCACAGCTCCGTCCCCCTCGTAAGATAAAATAAATATGGTAAAGAAATTTTGGGGGAGAATGACCAAAAGAAGCGCGAGCAAATCGAGCAAAGGAGCTGGAAATTATATCTCCGCGAGCGATTATCGTAAAAGATTAAGGATAAAAGAAAAGTACAAACAGCTTTTCATATAATTACATAGCCAAACTAGAGAGCTCAATGTAGACTAGTACGATGGCTTAGTTTTGCCCTGGAGAAGTGCTCACCACCCCTCTGAAGAGGATGTCAACCCAAGTAGGCATTTCTTGATCGTTATCTTTGACTGTGATAGCTGAGCTGGGCCCCATGATTTGCAACTCCACAGCGCTCTTGGCTTCAGCATGTTCCACTGAAACCGATTGGGAAACCAAAATCCCTCCGGTGGTGAATGGATTTAGGCTCGTGCTGGGGCTCAGGTCGCCGCTGACAAGTTTCTTCTCCGATGACGTTGAGGGACGGCTGGAGCCTGGTGACAGGAAACGATGTCCGGTACTCGACCAAGGCCTCAGGGAATCTCTGAGTCCTTTCTTCGATGTAGAACGGGTGGGCTTTTTCACAGCCACCGCCGCCGCCTTCCCGGAGAACTCTCGATGTGTGTTCCGGGTCTGAACGTCATGATCGGCAGAGTATGGGAAACACCTTTGTTGCAATGAAAAAAATCGTAAAGGAACGAAATCCATCTTTAGACTTTCATTGATTTCACGCGCATGTACTGGCATCAACGTTTTGAAAACTATTATGACCGCAACACCCGAATCGTTTTCGGGAGTAATTTGGCATGGGACAGCAATAGGCTGTGGAACGAGAACCGAGTCGGTAGAAAATGGGTCTCCGATGTCGCGAGCCAAGCTCTTGAGCGCTGCCTTAAATGAAACTACAAACGGAGGATCGTTGAGCGCCTGGATTGAGCGTGAACCACCACCTTGAGTATCCATATCACAGATGAGACGCCCTGCTCCCACGCCGTCGTTTTCTTTCAGAAAGCTGATATGTCTAGCTTCGAGTGCCGATATTGGCAGTTGGACAGTCGGGAGAGAGTCCAGTTGGTCAACACGCACCAGTATCTCGAAGCCGCCGTTGACGTTTGCACGAACTGCGAAACATCCAACGTGAACTCCCGGTTGAAGCATACGCTCCGCCGAGTTGTATGTTTTCATCGAATTGAGGTGATGTACTAGCGTTTCCTTGGGGACCTGAGTTGACCTGCTGATGATATCGATAACATTATTGGTTTCCGTAAACCGATAACCAGTACTCGTTAGACCCGCAGCTTCAGCCTTGGTTACCTTCTTTATCAGGAATAAAATTTTTCCTTTCCCATGGCCTGCCTCGACGTCTGTATAGTCCGAGTTTTTCCCAGGAATCATGTTGCACACACTAACCCCAGTAGTGATTATTTCATCATAGAGGACACCCAAGTCATCCAAGCTCCTATGGGTTCCGTCGGCTAGGTCCTGGGCAGCAATACAAAACATCTCACGGAAAACAAATGAATAGTCCTCGACGAAATCTGGAGAACGGCTATCGGCATTGTAGTGTCGAAGATGTTGTCTCATGCCCTCTATCAGACCAGACAAGGATTTCCAATTTCGAGTGGTTTGATATATCCAGTGGAATACTGGATGTGATTTCCCAAGAGTCTCTTCAAATGACTAAATCGGGCAGTAAGAATTAGTACAATGGTATTTATACGTGTACCCTTAGGATCTAATACTTTCTCCTGGAAACAGTCCGTAACCTCCTTAATCGGCAATGTTCCATCCGGCAGTACCATTAATTTCCCATCGTGATCAAATGTTGCCGACGCAAGAACGACCTTTTGCGCGCGGATAACCTCCATCTTCCTTGCCCTGCTTGTTACAATAGCAAATGCCAATAGAAGGACGCATACGAAGACCGACTGATAACGCAGTAAGCTTTTGTTTCCAATACAAACAACACACAAAGCATAAAAAACTAACCAAGACAATTGTAATAATTACGGTTGCGTTTCTAGTATCACGATTATTGAGTCCAGAATTCTTTCTTAACTGGTATCGCGTCCCAACACTCGCGCACCAGTGCATGCCACTAACACCGCCACTAAGAAGCATAGCGCAGAGAGCCCTCTTGTACCAATTGTTCGTAAAATTCTTTCGCAAAACGAAAAATATCGCCAAGGCGAGGATCGTTGCGGATACAGCAATGAAAATTGAGCCGACTACAAATCTGGCGTCGTAGTGCGACCGATAATTTTCTATACCAGATTGCCCCTAGATAAAAAAATCAGACATACGAGTGAGAATCAGTGATAGGGGCCACGCACAAGGTAATGCATCCCACAAATGCTTAAACCAGCAAACGTTCCACCAAACCCGAGCCGAAGGTAGCCCACATCTTCATTGGTCCCTATTGAGAGATATGCGAGGAATAACACAAGAATCGGAACGAAGAATGATAGAGCTGTAAATGTCGAACTGTACGCGAGTTGAAGCTTATCCACCCCGACAGCTTTAGGATAAAGCACTATTGAACGGTTCCCAACAAAGTGCATAGACCATATCGCCACGCCGCCCATCGTCACAGATGACCCCAGAAGAAGATACCTACTTAGAAGTCAGTATATAACAAGCTTTTGACGTGAGGTTTGTTCCAGAGCAATTGAGACCCTCGACCAGCCATTCAATAGAAAAACGGGGCATGCAAACATTCACTTACCAATTGTATAAACCCCTCTGAGAGGTCCTTCTTTGGAGAAGTTCAAGGGTCGAAAGCGAGCCAAGAAAGGAGACAAAATACGAAAGAATGATGTATCCGGCAGCAAATCTCTGCGGGGCGAGCGGGGGGTCATATTCTGCGCCCAACATGATTGTCGTGTATCTCTAGCGTCGTAACTTCCCCGTTAACGGAGAGAAAAACCGACCCACAATCGGGGGGATTGAAGACGAGTCTTCAAACCAACAAATTCTCGACGACAGAGATAGCGGGCGATTGTATGGTCCTGTTGGTGTGATGGCGGGTGAGGTTGTATGATGGTTGAAAAGCTGGTGCTGCCGCCACCCTAACCACCTACTCGTCTCCAGAAGGGCCGCTGCTGCTGGCTTCGAAGGAACCCTCGACTTATGGGGGACAGCAGGTTAGTAAGGATAAGCCGGGCATGCAGTTAAGAGGGGTCGAGAAGGAAAGGGAATCCAAATTCAAAGGGGAAGTCTGCGCTTTTCTACCATCCTCCACTAAAATTCACCATTGTGAGGGGACGGGCACGGGCGCGGCACACGATCGATGCCATTGGTTTGCTGGTAAAGAAAAAGCAAGGTATTCAGGAGGGGAAAAAGGAATACCAAGATAAAGGCCTATGAAATTGATCTTTTGAACAGGCATCAGATAGTAAGGGTCTCACGCATTCCGAAAAAGGATCCTGTGTGACAAACCAATCCCTAATATTTAATTCTTGTTCTCCCAAGCAAGTTAGTTCAAGTTTAAGCGACCGCATCGAGTAGTTCGCCGTCCACTAAATGCGGGCCCTCCACCTGAAGTCAGCTCAATTTTTATCGACCCCCCACCTCGGCTTCATGAGAGCAGATACGTATCCCACACCAAACATCTCCTCTTCCTGCATACCACAGGCAAAACTCCCTGAAGGAAAAAAAATATTGGCCCCACTATTCTGGGCACCGGCGGCAACAGATATGTTCTTACTTGGTGCAGTAGGTGCTGTCCTTCTACAGTACCGTATCAGGTATAAAGCATCTGAAATTGAGAGACGGGGTTTTTTTTTTCTTTTCCACTGGCTGGGTGGTTATGTGACAATACAGTAACCCCACCGGTATTCTCAGATCCTGATTTCCAGATACCCAGTACCGGTACGGTACTGTACGAGTTCAAGTCCTAAACTAATTGGCGCCCGCCCTCCCGTCATGTACGATGCAAGCCCCTAAGCCTCCAACAGCGGTTGGCAAAGCCTGGAGCTCTGCACTCGCTGGGAAAAAGGAATACATACCATTATGGGGAAAAAAATGCACTCCCGATATTAAAATTCGATCAAATAAATCACGCCTCAACCGATATCACATCTTGACCCAACCCCAGCCTCTACCGATATCCGTAGAAACTGGACGAGTAATAATTGGGCATCGCGCTAAGACGTCCAGAATTCCCCTCTTTGGATTAAGGGAGCGAGGAAAACTGGCCCTCAGCCCTCCGGTGAGACAAATAAAGATAAAAAAGCACACCAAACCTTACCATATCATACCGGTAAGATATGATACCGGTATTCAAGTACTAAGAGAGGCAACTCAATGATATTTGCATGAATACATTGATTGACAGCTCAATGTCCTAGCGCGAGATCCAATTATTCCAGTTTGTACGGCACAGTGCCGGTACCCTATTGTCCTAAAATCCGTACCGGTACTGGCATTGCAATTCCAACCAGAACAGAGAACTCCTTTTACCTATTTTTATAAAAAATCACGGGTCGCTCTTCTCCTATGAAAAGCAATTATGATCGACGGGTTGGAGATTGGCTGCTTCACCTTTCCGGTTCGCAGAGGTGGTTGTTTGTAGCACGAATAGGATGCGCAGGAACAACCGGGGAATCGTTGTCATCCATTTCTCCCTACCGTGGGACTCTCGAGATCCACTATCTCCCCCAGCCCTTTAATCTCCGGATTCAGGGACAAAAGTTGCTGAGAAGGATTAGCGCTTTCCTGGCGCGGCATAAGGTCGGCTCGCTGAGCATGTTAGATTTTGTTAACCTGTCCGTCTCAACCTACCAGTGTGTTGGGGCTGGCGGGCCGATTTCTGTTGATAATCTGATAGTGGGTACAAACTCCTTTACAGAAGCGCAGGTCGCCTGTCTCGGGGCCATGGCACAACACGATTACTGATACAAATGGCCACCTTCAGCTCTCCTATCTTTTGAGCAGGAGTTGCGAATTAAGCGAGTGTTCACTTATGGAGTACGGTACCGGTATTCTGCGACGGGCCGCTGGTAATACGGTACCGGTACTGCTGTTTAATTCACTGTGTTCCCTAGTGCACAACCCTTTATGATTCGCTCGATTGCTTTTCCGGTGTGAGACGGCAAGGGCTAAGATTGAGGTTAGAGACAATTTGGAGCCGTAATCCATCTATCGTCATGGGTCTTGACGTCGGTGGTTGAATGTAATAGACGGTCGAGTGTGAGTGGCGATATCCTAAGCACCGCTTCTCGCGCGCTGAGCAGCAGCTGCCCTACGAACAATGGCAGGAGGCAGAAATCTCGGGTGCCTGACTCTCGTTCCGTATAGATCATACGGTACTCATCGAGTACGATTACTATGATAAAAAACCAATCCGTGCCGTAGCATCCAACACCAATCACCCACCAAGAGGGTTGGTGCTTAAAGCACCATCCAACTCCTTACTGCATCATCCGTGTCTTCTATTGGTCTGATTCACTCAAGCACAAGCATTTGTCCAGTAAGCTACGAGTCAACCAGAGCTTGTGATGATAAATGCCCTTGTTATGATAAAATTTATAACTGTGGAAGAGCATCACATCCAGGCGGGAGCTATCTCGAGATCGGAAAGTATATCCTTGGGCGGTCGGGAAGGAAGGGATTTCGAGATCCGGAGAATTCAAGATGAAATAACACCCGGGGATATCCATAAAAATCGGAGAACATACCCCTCCCTCATCTCTAGAGAGATTAGCTTGGGGTCGGCAGAAATACCGTAGTTTTCCGATCTACTGGCGCCCGACTACGATACCGGTACGCTACCAGTACTCGTCCTACGGTAGGCAAAAAGTAACGGAAGCCGAAAATACGAGTCCTGAGTTTGTGTGGGCGCTCAGATACCGTACTTGTTCGCACAGATTTTGTAATATATTTGGTGAATCCCTGTTTTCATATTCCTTGCCTGCCACGAGTACTGGTACATGTTATTGCACTAAAATATCATATTAATTGACAACCAATAGATCTCACCCTAACCAACCCCGGCAAGATCCGTGCTGTATTAAGCCGGAATGGGAAACTCGATTTGGCGAAACCCTGCTCCCTCGCTTCCGCACGCGTGTTTCTCAGAAAAGCTAATGAATGATCTAATAATCCTGGTAGGATATCAGCTTCAGCTCAAAAAAGAAATAAATTCCAAAGACGGGAGCCCTTATCCCCGAGAAGGCGCGGGGGGGGGGGGTTCCTGACTAATCCGTGCCGGAAATATTCCTCAGTCGGCAAGAGATTTCTTCTTCTCATGATACCGGTGATGAGCAAAAAAAGTGGGTTCAGGGGATTTGAAACCCGGGGGAAGTTTCCTGCGATCGTGCTGATTGTGCAGTGTCGAGTACAGCCATAGCTGTTAGAGTCCACGATAACGGTGGTAGTTACAATTCCGGTAGGAACTGCGGTGGTGGGTGGCACTAGGTATGGCCTACCGTATCCTCCGGGAGTTCGTGATCCTGCACCAGAGCATCGAGGTTGTACTAGTACTGGTACTGTGTTGGGAGGGGCCAGGAAAAGGTGATCGTCCAAATTCTCAACCGGCACTACAGGTAAACGACGAGACCACATCAGAAGTCTCCCGAAGATAATAGCAACCGGAGTAGCTGCCAAGTATGATATCCCAAGAGCAGCATGGTAATAGCAAAAAGAAAGCGTGAATCAGGGATAGCTCAATCTCATGAGAGCATGCTGCGATAATGAGGGTTCTCTCTTCAAACCCCTGATTCTCACCTGTTCAATTGGGTGTAACCCCAAAGCAGTTGATTTCTCTCTCCAGAAGCCATGATTATCCAGTGAAGCAATCCCTGCTTTAATGCCCACTGGTTTCCAATTTTTGATGACTTCCCCCCCGAGTACCAGGACCTCAGACGACGCCAGCTGGCCTTGCTGTGCAAGTATGGCTGCGGTGCTCGAGTACCGGTACCGGTACTGTGATGCGTTTTCTTTCTGTTGGGTAATTGTTTTAGAACTTGTTCAGAGTGCTTGTAAAGTACCGGTACGGCAGTTAGTGTACGAGTACCGTACCAATTTTTTATTTATTTTTTTACGGCGCCCTCGAAATTCAAAAGCATTTATCATGGTTTCGGTACGGTAAACTGATAAGAGACGAGTGGATTCCGAAGCAGGAGCCCTTTTTGAC
>QLOI01001542.1:7119-36025 GCA_003313605.1 Tuber umbilicatum | reverse complement strand
ATTGACTGATAGCTACTCGTATAAGTTCCAACGACTGGACAGTGCCGGGAGCTCAAACCACGTTTTTCTTGTCGCTAACTCAGAGACTGTCCGATCATTACCGTATTCTGCACCAACAGTTTGAAAATCAAAGGAAAATTCTCCACTGGCTCTCGTGATGTAAAGTACCGGCATCGTACCATATCCTATGGCTCGTCGGGTGGGAAGTACTCTGGTCGGTCGCTGCCGGGAGGCACCGGGTCTTTCCCTCCATCATGGCGGGATGCTGCCTGCACAAAATCTTCAACTTGTCCCAGTCGTGGTGTTGGCGACTGAGTCAAGTTTGTGGGACAGTGCACGCAAGACAAAAAGTCAAAATTTACTGTAATTCCCCCTTCATTTCGCTTGAGGAAAGAACTTCCTTGCACTGATCAAATGACGGTGGGTTTGGAAAAGTTTGAACGAGAAAACACTGGCCAACGTTGGCCCTCGAAGCCCAGTCCATCAACAAAGCCATCTACCGTATCTACTTGAGCAGGCGAGAGGCATAACACAGGCACTCGAGTATCCGAATACAGGGATTCACAAAATATGGCAGAAAATCCGTGTGTATTTGCGCACGTATGCAAACTTGCTACAAGTACCCCTGTCCGCGGATACCGGTACTTCTCGCCTGCTATCATACGAGTACGGTACCAAAGGGGAACGCGGTCAATTCCTTCGCTGTGCGGTCCTATCAGGGCGGCTCCGCTTGTTCTACTCGAGAACGGGTACTCTAGACTGTTGGTCTCCGCGATATTAGCTATCGACTAGCGAGGGCTAGTACGAGATTGATTCTGTTACCAAGATCTGGGCCGCTTGGACTGGAACTCCACTAGCGACAAAATGTTTCCTGGTAAAGAAGCTGAGATACGCCACCTACCTCATAACTTTTCTGACTGCGTCGGGAAATTATCGAATTTTCCGGGGGAGATTGTTTCCCCGAAGATTCGGAGAGCAGTGCAGGTGGAGTGGGTGCGGGGGATGTCGGCTCAAGTACCGGTATCATACCTGAGGGTTTCGATAAATTTGGCTAGTAGGTGGCGCTGGGCAGGACAGCACATCAAAGTCCGATGGCCGATTTTATGGTGCTTTGCGGTACCGGCATCAGTGCTATTTCAGAAGCATCACTACGGCTTTCTCAAATCTACCATAATACTTGTACATCACGTGTTGTGTTGTTGGATTGCATCGCTGGTTCATCCCCGGAGGGGTTATCCGGGCAGCCGAGTGCGGCTGGTGGTAATCCTGGCGCTGCATCCGCATAAATTTATTTATACCGCTGCTGGTTTCGCCAAACTGGCACGGTAGCTGGTGTCCTCACCAAGCCATAATCCAGATCCAACAAAAACAAAAAACAAAAACAAAAAAAGGAAAAGGAAAAAAAACAAAACAAGTATTCCAATCTCAACAGCGCAGGCATCGCCTATCGCTGCGTGAAAAACTGATGAATGGCCCCACCCTTTTCCTAAAAACTCATATGCATATTGTGTGTGTGTGTGTGGTTTATTTTGTTGGCTAGTCCACCATATGATGCTGATAAATACCGAGAAGCTTGACGTGAAAATTGAACCCTGCACTTGTTCACCCCCGGCGTGATGAATTGTGATCGATGGGATTTGCGGCGTAGGGTGGAACTCAGAACTGCAAATGCGCTGCACAGTACTATACCGGGGGCCTGGTATAGGTGAGGCAAGGGGGCGCGATTGGGTCGTAGGCCACTTCGGCCACCCGGAGAACAATGTACAAGTATCCTGAAGCCACTGCAGCAGGAGGAGAGAGGGTTCGGCTGACCTTTTTTCCACCTTCAAAAGAGCTAAGATCGACCTTGCTTCTCGTTAGATTCACCAAGTTTTGGCCAGCAAGAACCGAAGTCCCCCCATCTACGATACGTTCATCCTCTAAGCACCGTGCTCGCACACACGAACAACTCTTGGCCAAGACATGCTCAAGAAATGAGCACTTGCTTTTTTATTATAAGAGATAGCTACTTGTTAGGAATGCAGTTCTCTCTCGGCCGTCTGCCTAGACCTTGTAGCCAACACTCACGAGCGGGAGAACCTCTACGAGTAGAACTTGTCATTTCTGACATCCCAAAGCAGCCCATCCTGACTCTGATTACACGGGTATACATGGAACGTTCAAATTGATATCACTCATCACATGTGCTCGCACACAACTTATTGGCGGCTGATAGCTTTCATGTGGTTGTTTCACTGAGTCTCTCTCACGACCCCACAACTTCACAGGCTGGGGTTTGCCGTCCGGTTCTAGTAAATAAGTCTTAACATATGCAGGAAACACAGTTGGTGAATCGCAGTACTTTCTTCACTTCGATTAGGAGAGATGAGCCTTGGGAGAATAATTGCCCTCCTGCGCCTTCAATACTGCCCTTGCGCGAGGTTGTTTATACTTTTCTTGGTTAGAAACCCCGCGGGGTTGGCTTCTACTGTCTTAAGGAGGAGGGGCTGAGATTTCCTCTTGTCATTCACCGGTGTCAGTATTAATGTGTTTCTCTTTTTGACGAGCACTGCTCTATCCAGTTATTATTGAGGGTAAATAGTGTTTGGCACAAGCCGGTTCGGGACAAGCCGGATCTTTGAGTCAGCCAGCTCGGCTTGCATGATTGATAGACTCCAACAACTGGCGGCTCCTGGATGAGGCTCGACCCGGCTCAAGCTTTAAGCTGTCATGTATAATCACTCGCCCGGGTGTGGATTTTTATTGCTCGCCCGCACTGCCGGAGTATGGATTTCTATTTTCCCCATTTATCTCAGTTTATCCATCTCTCTCTGCTTTCCCCGCGCTCTATTCACAATTCTTTCGGCTCTTGCGCATTTTCTCATGCTTTATCACAAGGTCGATTTTCAAACAAACCCCTGGCCAAAGGCCCCCCCCCCCTCCAATCTTCCAGGAATAATATCGATTTGTCCTAACACAGTAGCTTCACGACCTCCGCTGGCGCTTGCCAGAATGCCCATGCCCCCCGGTGTGATCAGCACCCGCGTTTATACCATATATCTGCTAGGACTCGGGCAGAACTTTCAACATCGAGCAAGCCGGGCTCCTGGAAAATCAGGATTTTGTGGTTGGGGATATTGACTCATCTCGTGCCAAACACTGATTGAGACGTGTGGGGAGTTTATGGTGATGCCATTTGATTGGAGGGGCCGTCCCCAGAATGGAACACCAGAGTGAAACGGAGAAATGGGTTGGCTCGTTATAAGTGGAATGCCCGATCCCAGATGCTATGCCCGATTCCAGAGAAGTGCGTATATCTGACTCTAGGCTGGAACTTTGCGAATCATGAAAAGTGACTCACTTGCTGGCCTGATTGCCTGGTGGGCTTTGAAGTGCCCGGAACCGGAGGTTGCGAGAGCATGTATCTCCGAATTAGTACCCATAATATGTTCGGCAAGACCAGTACTTCTGTTGCAAGACATTTCTCTCCTATTTCCTTTCGGCTTCGTGATCAAGCCCGCCGTAAATTCTCCTGCTGTTATGCTCGTGGCTTCCTCATGTTTTGCCCTCCTTCGCGAGTTGTTTGTCTCTTTTATGGTAGATCCTTGTTTCCTTCACTACCCGGTCACGCTCCCTATGCAAGGGGTTTCTCCTTCCCCCAGTATCCTCTCCCCCTCCGATCCGTGCTATTCCTCTCCTTCTCACGATTTACCGGATAGGTTGCTCGTCTGTAGGTAACCGTTTCGGTTCCCTAATTATACCTCGCTCCACCTAGTTTACCCCCTTAACCTTAACAATGTAACACCTATCTCACTGCTTGGGTCTCGAGTACTGTCAGTTTTATGGCGGGGCGGTGTCCCGCACTGCAGTGGCTATATTACTTCTTCCGGTAGCTAGGGTATTGCGCCGTTCCCTTTGCTTCACTTGAGAGGGGGATAGGACAAAATCGAGTGATAACATATGATACAACAAAAATATATCGCGAGTTTGCGGTTTCTATGAATTGACTCGCAGCAGACACTAAGGTGCTGTTTGTCCTGCTGCGGTTTGTAGGGAGGCTGCACTGGATAGGTACAATTTCTTGATAAGATGGAGAAGGTGTGGCATCGTTGTAAAAAGAGCATAGAATATCATAGTCCTGGCGGATTAGGTCTACACACACCTGACACGTAGCTCATCATAGCGTCCTCTTCTACCAGAACGTGGTCCGCGCGCAGGGTGTCGTGAACCCCTTGGAGGTGTTTTTCCTGGGGCTGGAAACTGGGGAGGTATTAGATATCGGGTGACCGGATATGACGTCTTAGCTTTGCTCGTTGAACGAAGTCCAATTGATCCTTGAGCCCTCTCCTGCATGTCTATTAGGACTTGAAGTGTTGGTATCGGGTGGGCAGGAGCACAAAAAAAACAGATGAGAAACACCTTGTCGTTTTTCACTTCTTGTATGTTATCATTGGATGGAATTGAGAAATCGTATCTTGGGTTTAGCGGGGTTTGGTTCGTTCTTCTACTTTCCGCCGGTAGGTGTGCTTGTCCCAGTTGTCAATTGCCTTAGGATCAAGGCGTTCGGATGCTTCCTCTCACCGAAAAAGGAAAGAGGGAGTTATTCCGTGTAGCCGCGATTGATGTGATTGAAAGGTATAGCATCCATTTATATTCGTTCTCACCAGTGACTGATTGGCAACGGCGACTGTGTTTCAATAGTCTACAAATTCACAATCTGTAGGTTCTGCATGTAAGCACTACAGGACTTCTATGGAAATGGGGCATTGCGGGAAGTGCCGGGGGGTTTGCCGTCATCTGTTGGTGATTAGTGTTTACGAGTATGATATCTCTTCTGGGGAGGTGCTTGTTCTGGTAAAATTCGGAGTTTAATATCATAGTATTTACTTGGGGTGAGACTAAGTCTGAGGGTAATAGCCGGTTCCCCTCCTATTTCGCGTTGCTCATGAGCAACGCGAAATAGGAGGGGAACCGGCTATTATATACGAATATAAGTATTTTGAAAATCTCTGCCGGGGAGAGCGGGCACAGGGCAAGCGTGTTTAGTCACCTGCTGACTTAATATCACCCGGGAATCATAGACTCCTACCAAAAAATACAAATCCACCTGGGTCTGTATTTGTTCCCAAGGAAATAATAACATTACGTGAAATGCCTAGCTGGCGCAGTGATAAATGTCAAGAACCGATCATCCCCCGCGCAGTCGTCGGGAGCCCGGGGGTTCGATTCCGTTCGCAATGAGTTACCAACGAGCGATCTGGGCAGGACGATTTAAAATCTTACCCTATGGAAAGTGGGGGGCTGAAGGCCTTATTACTAACCTTCCTCAATAAGGCTGTAGTTCAAATCAGACCTGCTTCGAGGTGGTATCGTAGATTCCACCATGGGCAATTCCTCCTATTGTGGGGATGAGGTCTGCGCTCGGCGGGGTAGCAGAGGGAAAGGAGAAGGAAGGGGAAAGATAGGTTATTGAAAAGAGACAAGAATTGTTCTCTTTCCTGATCTGTGGTGGCTGATATGGCTTCTGAGTCTTATATAGGCTCTCTAGTACTAACAAGGCTGAACTAATTTGTGAGGGTGGCTATTTACCGTCAAACCGCACACTCGCTATTGGCCCTTTTGTTAAAAAGTCAGATTCGGACAGTTACCGCTAGTGAACTGTGACTAGTAGTGGAACTGGTACTCTCATGCTCGCCGGGCGGAGGAAGCGGTGCACTCCAGAGATCGAGCTCTTTATTCGGCTTTTTTTATATAAAAGTATCACATGAGGTCATTCTTAACATCGTCAGGGGAGATAATCTCATCCAGACTTTCTAGCAATAAGTTCTCTTCACTTAAACTCAGGCCATACCCACAACGTTCAATCAGCCTACGACGGAGAAGATGGATCATAGTATTGTTGCAAACTCGGACTACGCTAGGGTTCAATAAGCCTTCATTCACCTCGAGCGTCCCGGGCTTCTCGGGGGACTGCTGTAATTAGACTAGATAGAAAATGGAAAAACGGAAATGCCGGTACCACGCCGAAACTGGTCTAGACATGGCCCTGGGAACATATTACAATGTCGTGAGGATATACTCGAGTATTACACAATGAGCCTAAAGCGATCATATCATACCTAAGTAATACGGAAAACACAAACCAACACACAAGGGGGAGGTAGGGTTAAGGGTAAAGACTCAAAACTTGGCGAGATAGTATGGTTGCATTTCCAGAACAGTCTGTTCCTACCCCCGTGTGGTTCGCATATGGGTAAGCACTTGTAATAGATATATGTAGTCTGGGTGTAACCACGATTAAATACTACTGTGGCATACCATTAAATTTTTGTACATATTCAATAGTGCAAATGATTATATACATCTTGTTTTAAGCAGAGCGTGTTTTGATCTTCCAAGCTCATAGTAAGTTGCAAAATTGTAAGTATAATATTTGATATAGAACCTGTAACAGGATAATTGATAGGCATCATAGGTGTCCACTGCCATCCGGTGCGGTAAATGGCATAGAGACCTGGACAGGAAGTAGGGCAGTAGGTGATGTAGGGGGAAAAAGCCGGTGATGCTACACTGTATTTGGGCAGGGTATAGAGTCTCTAGGCCCTAGACTCCCCTGAATAAATACTATAATACAGCACTTCAAGTTCTTTACTTTTCACCAACTAACTCACTCACTCTGCACATCTTATAGCAGAAGAAACAAGGTACCTCTAAGCAAGAAAAAAAGGAGGGTGCTATGTCGAACTACCACCCTCAAACCAGCAGTATTTATCGGGAGGCACCACAGGACTTGGATACTGCAGAAAGTGAACCTTCTGATATTCCTGCCTCCATTCAACGAGTCAGTGGGGCAGTATGGATTAAGTCTGGGCCCAGCCAGGTATTACGTGTTCCCATCTATATCTCTTCCTCCCCAATATAGAACTCTAATACTAACCTTACATGTTTTCTCTCCATCATTGAGCCTTACGATCCTTCCTTCGATACTCCCGACCACAAGAACATTACTCATGCGCTTTTGTCCGAACTGGGAAGGGATGATATTATTCCTACCCCAGTTCCCGACTACATGAAGGACCCAGTGATATTGAAACAATTTCAGGAGATTGAGTCTTTGAAGCGTATTGAGCGTAACAGGATTGTGGGTTCACCTGACTTACTACTTCCTTCTTCTTACTAATACTATATCATGCGGATAGCTTTATCCCAAGCGTTTATCCGCCACTGATGAAAAGTTGTTCATGACTCCCCGCAAGGTTTACTCCCCTCATGCCTGCAGATATTAAGACGTACTTACTCTGGAGTGTTGCAATCTAGAAAGCCATCATGCCTACTTACCTCCGTACACGAATTGCGAATATGTACCGTGCAACAACTAAGGATGATCCTAATATGGACTATGTAGTTGATGGCCATGACCCCGAGGTTACCGCCGCTGGAGAAGCTGGTGGGCTGCGCTTGTTCCGCCTAGGTGGTGAGCGCCCTGGAAAACCCAGACATCGCCTGGATTTGTGGAAGCCGGATCCTCCCGGGGGTGGGAACTAGGAGCCCGTATTTCTCTCATGGCGGTAGCCCTCCTATGGGTGGGAAATTGAATCATCCTGTATTAAACAACAGTGGTTAGTGTATATAGAGATAGTTTTATAATAAGCAATCGAATATATACTTCCACAATAAACTTGAAATTTGGTAATATGTAAAGGAATGTTCAAGTTGTAGAAAATGTCTAAAGACTCTGTACCGTATACTGCTCCAAGCTCCAGAATCTGCTAAGCGGAGATGTTGATATAGATACTATTCGTAATGCGAAAGGGGTTAAAGGGATCTTAATAGCGATATACCGTGAGAAACATTCTCCGAAGAAAAAAATCTATAAGTGCAACAGGGAGTTCCAAGTTTTAAAGTTGAGAATTGAAAGTCGAAGCTTGTTTAAGCCATTGCTTGGCGGGTAGTAAGGTTTTATGCGGTCGGGCCCCATGATTTAAGACGCTTAGTGGCTGGTGAGGCATGGGGGTCCGATACTGGTAGGTTGTTGGGGGTTCCTCGTTGTTGGAAGCCAGGTGCGGAAACGGCTCGAACCAGTCGCTATTCGAGTGGCGGAATTAGGTGGTTATACTTCTTCCTCCGTGTTACCTGATTGGCGCGCCGATATTTCTCTACTGACATTTGCTCGCTATAGATGAAAGAAAAATGCCTCCAAGAAGCGGGAAGAAATACCGCTGTGAGCTTTCAAGCTAACAAGTACCTCCTCGTGCTGGCAGGCTCGGAATCCCATTCTAAACCGAGATTGTTGACCTCTGGGCTTCCGGGCTTGTGTCCCTTGAATGACAGCATGGGTTAGAATTCCGAACAGTTTCGCAGCTTGGGAGGTTGGCACGACATTGTAATTGTTCCTTTATTCTTCCTCTATACTTTCGGTATTTTTGCTAGGTGTTCATGAGGCCTTGTGCTACGTGCACCGGGAAGTATTTTGAAGTGCAAAATGCAATAGAAAGGGTATATATTGAGTGACGTGCATACTGACGTTGGCGGGTTCAGGAGACCGTTCAGGTCAGGACGAGGCACTGCCTCTTTTCTCTTTGAGCGGGGATAGAAGTTTGCAGCTCCAGTCCTTGAATAAGTAACGCTAGGCCCTCGCTTCCACGGCTTATACAGGTATCGCAGATTGGCAGTAGAGCATTGAAGTCATAACGAAATATGTAGCTAGGCTCATGTCATAAGAGATGAGGGCCAGGGAGTAGTGGGCCCGGGAGTCGGATCTCAGGGCTTGTGGGATGGAGATGGTTCGGAAACCCCAGACACAAAAGCTGATAAAAGCAAATGTTATCGTCTGTGCGCCTCTCATGCCATCACGTTATATTATTCTGCAGCTTGCTCCGTTCCTAAAGTGCGGAAAGGGTCTCACAGGCCTTCTGTGCCTCTTCATACGATACTCGAGTACCGCGATGTATCGTAGTTAACATCCAATATAAAACGTGTGCGCTATACTTCCTACTTTTTATTACTTTAGGAATGTGAACTACTTTCCTTCAACGACTTGGTTGGGTAACCCCAGACAATAAATCTGGATACATGTCTTGGGCAGTCAAGCTCATCCATTATCCTACAACCCCGGTCAGCCCGGCGACTTGGGATCACTCCTTTTGCCATTTCTCCTGAGCATGAACTCGGGGCCTAGGCCCCCGGGGGGGCTGGGGGTTGTGGGTCAAGAATATCCATGGCACCCCTAATAATCTCGCGACGTTTATTTTGAAGGATGATCTGACTGATGTAGCCACAGCAGTAAAGTTTCTCATATCCTTCCTCGTACCTCGAGAACGATACCGATTAACAACAGAACAGAAAGAGCCTTTTAGATAACTCTTCTTCGGATATGCCTCTTGAGGCATTGTGAGCTCGTATCATGCTTTTTTTGCTGAGTAGTGGGAAAGAGGATCAGCGAAGCATTTCCAGGTAGTACTTGGAAGGGTACGGGAACTTTGCGGACGCGGCTACACGTACTCGAGTAACACCTAACTTACCGGTGTTCTATATGAACAAGCAGGAGCCTCTGGGTAACCCTTTGGAGGGGCATAAACGGAGCATCTTCCTTTGAAACTTGACCACTGAACAGCAGTCGTTATTGCCAAACTAGGCCTTAGCTCGGATTATGCATGCCAGCCTACGGTACCGCCCTCAGCTCCCGTAACCCCAGACGACCAAGCAATAAAGCACCAGTCAACATGCGCCCACTCTGCACGAGCAATACCGTAGAGCCAATGTGCAATTAGCCTTCGAAAGGTTTGGCAAAGTGTCAGGTGGTGTCCGACGTTTCCAATAATCCAATTCCCTGAGCTCTCAAGTCCAATTCTGTCCTAGTGCCCCCTCGGAAGGCACCATCGATCTCAGTTCGCAAGGGCTCCAATATCGGCACTTGTTCAGTGAAGGGTTGCGGATCCTCACACTCGTGCATAGGCCCATGAAACGCAAGCAAGCTTTGTGGAGACCATCAGCCACGCCCCCTGGCTGGTTCCGTCTGGTGTTGAATCGAGAACTCGGATTACGTAATCCCTTGAGCCGCGTTGGTATCGATGGCGCAATCCGTTGGGGAGAATGACGACTTCAACGCCTTTCGTATTGGAGTGTCGACGGCTCCCCCTCCAACTAGCATTTTTCATGAGCACTTTGCAGAGCTTCATACAAAGTTTTATAATAGCATAGACCCAGCCCAATGCTACTTTAATGTAGCCCCCAATGTGCTGAACAACGAAAAAAACAAATTAAACCAGAATTTACTCAAAACTCTGCTCCAAAAGATTCCGTTCATCCTTTGTGGATTCATTGCATGATGAGAGAAGAAATATCATTAGACAGTAGACTATTAGGAAAAAACAAAAATGTCATAAAATCCCAAATCACGTAATGCTCGGTCCAGATCAAAAAAAGCAAAGCTGTCATTACAAAGAAAATGAATCCCTCAAGGCCTAGAGCAGCCTGGGTATATCTCCAACTAGGACTCGCTATTCTTAACCTTTGCGCCAGCTTCATCCTTCGAGGGCTCCCGCGAAGTGTCGGAATCGTTTGATGCCGTTGTGGCAGTGTTCTTCTCCACGATGAGGTTCTTCAACCACTTGTTCTCCATCTCCAGTTGCGCTATCTTGGACTCGAGCTGCGTAACTCGATCCGTCATTTCCTTCGCCGTTCGCTCAAGAGCTTGCTCTCGCTGCTTCTTCTTAACGCGGAATCGAGCGGAAGCTGCGGTGTTCCGTCGGCGCTTGTCCTCCTCTGCTGCCACACGGGAAAGGTCATCGAGGCCGTCTGTCGAGGGGGGCGTAGCCGCTATGGAAGCCTTCCGCTTACCGCTTCGCGGGGAGAGTGGGGAAGGGGAAGCAGAGTCTGAAGAGGCAGAAGAGGGCTGAATGGTGCGATGTGTGGCAGTCGGTGGCATGAAGTTCGAGGCTTGGGGTGAAGAGGTAACGGTGGTTTGAGTGGATGGTTGACTCTCGGATGTGGGGAGGGTAGGAAAGGGCATGTAGTCGAAATCATCATCTATCCCGCGGGAGAAGCGTTAGCTTCAAGGTGATATTCCTCCCCTCCAACTCTTTCGCCCCCTGTTAATGCCGTAGTTACCCAGACCGACTTCCGGCTTGCCTATCGAACCCGGTCCCAAAGAGAACTGATACTCGCAAACGTCCCTTGTCAAATGATAATATTCAGCGAGCAAATGTTGTGATATGTGCGTCTCCCATCCCCGCTTCCGCAGGGGTTGTCCTACCGAATCGGGGCTCTTCACGAATTCCTCCTCCCACAAGCCAACAAAGAGAGCAATAAAAGATTCTCACCGTTTAGAAATCCCAAATGCCCGTTCTTCAACTGCGACTCCTCGGGAACTGTGAATTGCTCGCTCCCATCCTGTCCCCCATCGCCATCGCCCTCGCCAATATCAAACTCGAAAAATTCAGTGTTTGTATAGAGCGACAAGTCACCCGGGTCAAATTCGGCATCCGTCTTAGCTCCCTCCTCCGGTAACATATTTAGGTCGCGAAGGTACGAGGGTCCTCCTCCTCCTCTGTATCCAGACATCACGTCGTACTATAGCCTTGTAGTTGCCAAGAGAAATAAGTGGGAAGGAATGAAAGGTAGTAAGAGGTGAGAACCCCAAATAACAAAGAAAAGTATACTTTTTACATGCCAAATAAGTCAGCAGGATGACAAAGTTCATACTATCATGTCGGGCGCACTCACTTTTATTTTTTATACATAGGGAAGGTGCTTCCAGTCGAATCGGAGGTTGCGAGATATGGGGCTTGTATCGCATCATTCGAGATTTCGCGTTCTAGGAGGGCTAGGGATCGAAACGGTTGACCGAGTGATCGAGTTATGCAGTTGCTAATATGCGGGTGATATCTCGTGATCGACAAATATGCCAGGACACCGCCTGGTTCTCTTCTAAAAAATGCTCCACCCTTTTGGATCTAGGCCGACTGCGGAGAGCTGTAGGGTAATTCTTACTGCGATGAGGAGAGGGTGGAGGGTACATGACTGAGCAGTTTGCCGGTATCGTTTGGAAGGCTCAAGCTATTGCCGGCTACGGGTTATCTAGATTAAGCTACCCCGTCTCCAAGACTAAGCATGGTATCATAGTCATATTTACTCAGAAACTCTCCAAACAACTTTTTTCCAACTCTACCCGAGCCATATTTAGCACGTGATCTCGCGAGCTAGGTTCATGGACTTGCGCCCATCGTGATAGGGGTTTGGATTGACACTGCTGTTCATGCTCACATCTGTCCCCCCCCAACCATCCCTTTATAATGCCTCTCAATGAATTCCACTTCCTCTAGAACGGTTGACCATTGCATTCCAAACCGCAATTACACGAGGATAGGCGTGATATTAGACCTCGCTTGCTCGCTGCGAATTTCTCTCGAAGAACCGGCGCCGTTAGATGAGGCAGTGGTTATTAGGGGTGCTGGTTTCTGCGTATGCTACCTGTTTGCGCCCTCGGTGTGATTCTGAGAATGAACAGTTGAAGATTCGGCTCCGGTGGGACGATGTGAGAGTTGAGGAAGCAGTGATAGAGGTTTTCGGGAGATGGCTTGCTAGGGCTGAGGTTTGTTCGTCCGCGCTTTTGTGTTTTGAGGAAGGGTGAGTACTAACGAAACATAGATGTGGGAGCAGCTCCTGTTCAAAACTTCCTTACAAATACTTGATGATTCAGAGTGGGACATCATCCGTCAGTTGGATACACTTCCCCCCTCTCTTTGATCACGGCAAAACTGATTATTGGATCAGTTGGTCTTTCACGATTGACTATTCCTACGTCTGAGGGGGATACTGAGCTATTAATATCTACTGTGTTGCCTATCGCCAGGCTTGTCTGTGTTTCTATGGAGTTTAGATTTTCTGGATTGGTCAAAGGGCCACCACTAGCATTAATATCGTCGATCATGCCCGTTGCGGATACAGCGATACGAGATATTTGGAGCAGCGACGTCGCAAATGTCGCACCCTTATGTGCACATCCCGGTTATTTGAGAGAAGTAGGCGAGAAGGCAATTTACATTGACTTGATGGCTGAGCAAATTGGAAATATCACTCGCAAGATGGGAACCGAGACGACGAGCTATCGGAGCGAGTTGTGGAAGGTTTTAATGAAAGGTTTGGGAGAGAGGAAGAGGGAGAGGTTGAAAGGTTTGATTAGGGGTGATCCTAGCGAAGGGCTGGAATTGGATGAAGGCTCCATGCTCTTAGACGAACCGGAAGCCGAGGCCGAAGAAGATTTGTTTGCTTTTGATAAGGGAGACGATGCTTATTTCTTTGACTTGTTTGAGGATGGCTCTGGGGGCTCTAAGCGCTCATCTAAGATCTTTGGATTTATGGATGATGAGGATGATGATGAACAGGAGGAATTGCTCCTACGGACCGATGATGATTCCGATGCCTGGACCTGAATAAACCCTTGAGTGCGGTGGGAAAAGGGAACCAATACCGTAGAATTTCAAATTATTGAAGCTTGTGCTATGTCGCCTCCTCTAGTAAGATCTAGTATCTTTTTTATTGTTTTATCTCTATCAGAGGACTGGGCAACCGACTAACCCTTTGCAATATTTCTCGCCCCTTTTCTAGGGAAGGAAATTTTGAACTATGTACCTAGCACACGGCTCAATTATTTGAGATCCTGCAGTATTCATGCTTTGTGGAATCCGCGGGGTTTGTTAATTTAGAATGGGCGAAAACGCTAAATGCAGGCCTAAGTTAATGCGGAATTTTTCATCTAGAGTCACGTTTCATATGAGCCCATTCAAGCTTTTTAAGAGCTCGTAAGTACGGGTAGGGTTCTAATCGAAAGCTCGTTACTCAAAACTGAGGCGGTGACATTCCTGGTGTCGATCGTATGGAGACCTGTAGTGTTTAAGTTTGTTGTATGAGACTGGTATTAGTATGGCTGATGGGTTTTATGTTCGCCAGGCACCGTTACTGGTGAGGAAGGAGGGTAGACTAACAAGTTGGTGTTCATATACTATTATTAGTGCCCTTACCAATACGAACACTTTTAACAATATCTCCTATGATATTTATTTTTCATAATATTATTATTTATTATATTCAATCATTTGAGTACAGTACGAGCACACAGTACCGAAGTATTCAACGGGAAGCACCAAACCATAATATTATTCCGGGAGCAGTCTTTGCACTATGTACGCCCGACACTGCTGCCGTAATCACATCGTATTTTCGGTCTGTTCGGAAGGTTTACAAAGACTGCGCTGCTACTGCGCCTGTCCTAGAAAAGAAATAAAGTAGCGGGGACCACGCCAAGACGGCGAGGAAAAAAAGGACACGAACGCTTTCGGGTAGGACAGCCGCTTGCTTCCGTTGGTTCTTTCCCTTCTTTGGTGTTGATCGGCACAAGAACTTGCGCTCACATCCTACCCCTTCCCCGTCGACAACCTCGTCCCTGCTGATAAATTTACCACCTGGAGGTTTTGAATTCCTTTCAAACCGCAAACCCTTCAACGTCGTCTGGCTTTACTGGCCCCGGAGAACTTACCCTCTATCGTGTGTTTTTTCTCCTATTTCCCCTTCTTTTATTTACGTCTTTCTTTGTTCGCGATGCGCTTGGCCGCGTCATCGCTCTTGCTGGGAGCTGCAGCTTCGCTGCTCTCCTCAGTTACAGCCCTCGCCGTTCGCTCGGATAATCCGAAATCTTCGGCGGATTACTTCGTCAGGTCTCTACCCGGGCAACCTCTAGAGTCATTAGTTAAGATGCATGCTGGGTTAGTAGCTTCTATCAGTTTGCCCCAAAACCTTTCATTTGTTGAGCCAATCACTCTAACACCCAACTATTGAACATAGACATATCGAGGTCGATCATGCTACGAATGGAAATCTATTTTTTTGGCACTTTCAGAACAAACATATTGCGAATCGACAGCGTACAGTAATATGGCTGAACGGTGGACCTGGGTGCAGTAGTATGGACGGAGCTCTGATGGAAGTCGGCCCGTACAGGTTGAAGGATGACCATACCCTTGTGGAAAACGAGGGGAGCTGGCATGAATTTGCCAATATTCTTTTTGTTGATCAACCGGTCGGGACAGGATTTAGTTATGTCAATACCGATAGCTATTTGACTGAGTTAACACAGGTTGGTTCTCACTCTAGTTAAGTAGGTGTTTTTGCATATTGGTGACTAACACGTTGCCTTTCCAGATGTCTGATCACTTTGTCAAGTTCTTGACAAAGTTTTTTGAGCTTTTCCCGGAGTATGAGAGCGACGACGTAAGATTCCCCCCGCACCCAATCGAAGAGGCCGACTGACACTTAAACCATCTTGTAGATTTATCTTTCTGGGGAGTCTTATGCAGGACAGCATATCCCTTACATAGCGGATGCTATCCTCAAGCGAAATACCGATGCTGGAATCAAATGGAATGTTAAAGGTCTCCTCATCGGCAACGGGTGGATTGATCCATCTAATCAATATCTCTCCTATCTTCCATTTGCCTACGAAAGTGGTCTTGTGGAGAAGGGATCACCGGTTGCCGACCAAATTGAAAAACAAGTCGCCGTCTGCATCAAGACGATTGCTGAGAAAGGCAGACATCACGTTGATCTCAACCAGTGCGAACAGATATTGCAAGATATCTTGGCAAAGACTAAGCACCAAAAGGATGGAAAGGAGGTATGCTGGAACATGTACGATGTGCGCTTGGAAGACACGTACCCTTCATGCGGCATGAACTGGCCTCCGGATTTGACCAACTTAACCCCTTACCTCCGGAGGAAAGATGTTTTACAGGCCCTTCATGTCAACCCTGATAAGCGCTCTGGGTGGACTGAATGTGCTGGTTCTGTTTCTTCTTCCTTCCGCGCCCTTAAGTCGAAGCCATCTGTGGAGTTGCTACCAAACTTGTTGAAAGAGATGCCCATATTGTTGTTCTCGGGTGACAAGGATCTTATTTGCAACCACATAGGGACGGAAGAGCTGATCCATAACATGGAGTGGAATGGCGGAAAGGGATTTGAGCTTGATGGGGCTCCGGGAACATGGGCACCTCGGGAAGATTGGGTATTTGAAGGCGAGCCAGCTGGAATATATCAGAGCGCAAGAAACTTGACTTACGTTCTTATCTACAACTCGAGTCACATGGTTCCTTTCGACTTTTCTAGAAGAACTCGGGATATGCTCGACCGATTCATGGAGGTTGATATTGGCAAGATTGGGGGCACCCCAGCCGACAGTGTAATTGGCGGCGAGAAGACACCAATTACAAGTGTCGGTGGAACGCCCAACTCGACCGCCGCAGTTGAAAAAGAGAAGGAAAGAGTCGACCAGGCTAGGTGGGCAGCTTATTACCGGTCTGGGGAAGTTGCACTGGTCCTTGTTGCTAGCGCGGCGGCTATATGGGGGATTTTCATTTGGAAGCAGCGCTATCGAAGGGGGTATCGTAAGGGGTCTTACGCTGGATTGGGTGGGTTGAAAATGACTGGAGGAAGTCGGGATAGATTGGCAGATGGAAGGGAAAGTTTTGATGAGGATGAGCTCAGGGATCTGACCGTTGAAAGCCCGATGTTTGAAAGAGATCGGGATCTTGAGGCAGCTGAGACCAGGAGATATAGTCTTGGCGGAGCCAGCGATGATGAGTCTGACGAGGAAGGAAGGGTTGAGAAAAGACCCAGTGAGAAGTGAGCCCGAGACTTGGAAGTGGCTTCGGCATATTTTTTGTTCCCCCCACCATCTGCATTCATTTTCATTACATTTGTACGGGAGGGGAATAGACCTTTGGGGACTCTAAGAATATTAAGTCGTATTTAATAGGCGGGTTTCGGGCCAAGTTAAGGAGTGCGTGTGTATATATACGGGGTTATATTTCTGTTTTCTTTCATTCGAGCGTGTAATATGGTTCATGGCACTTTTTTCTACATTTCGGGATAAGCAAGAAACATGATAGACGTACTTTCGGAAAAATATTTGTTTTAATGGCTGCGCATGTCTTAGGAGGTAGGGCCGGTGAGCCAAACACGTGGTAATGCTCCGGCAAACAACGCTCTTCATTCGGGATCACTCACGCTTCAAAATATTCAGATTCCTGGACGGGCATTGGAGGGGTGGGTTTACGGGCTTGTTATATATACCATTCCGGCTTCTGTTACGACGATTAGAGGGAACGGACTATCCTACTAGAGTAGTTCTAGATATTTGTGTACTTTTAGCCTAGTTCAAGAGTCTCGTGTCCCATGTCCAGTTTGGGATATCCTAGCATGGATAATAATTAGACTTTCCACCGAGCACACTGGGGCGTTAATTTTCCACTTCTACGGTGCCAATTGATCGGGAGCTGCGCTCATCTCTTAACGTTGAGCATCTTGCAGTGGCAGCCGGTTGTGACATGAGATGGGGCGTGGAGTATAATCGAGTATATGTGAAAATCCCCGAGCCCGAACACTTTCCACGGTCTTTTCTTCCCCCCCCTCTTTTCCCTCATTTCTTCATAGAAATGTTCTTAGTCACTCTTTCGAAAAAAAGAGGGAAATATCTCCTGACCAGCCAGCCCGTACACAAAAGAATGATCCCCAAATACCCCATTATAGTGATCGAATTTGCGGCATTGCGCGTGGTCGCAAACCACAACTTGCAAACCACCCGTACAGTACTCTCCTGGGCACCAAAACCATAATGGGGACTTCCTGGGCCGCGGTTACGGAGTAGTACATCGCGACTTCGACGTCCGCTCCAGCACTCAGACATAATCCACCGCGGCGACTATCTCAACCTCCCCGCCCGAGCCTCCACCCCAACTTGGACCCCCCGATAGCCTTCCCGAACAATCAAACCGCCATAAGCGTCTACCCGCGGCTACGCGTGGACTCCAAGTTCCCAGACACCGCGATCCCCGAACTCGACGAGATCGGGCTGGACGTGTACGTAGCGCGCCACTTTGACCTCTCGCGCTCGGACAAGACCTGCCGCTTCCACATCGCGATCGATTGGGGGGGGGGCGAGTGCAACCAGCGCTTCGTCCAGCGGGTCTACCCCACCCTATCTGGCTCCGTGGACCAGAGCACCACGTGGAATACCGGGCGTCGGCCGCCTCATGGCTGAGTCTAAGGATTGGAAGGTACTTGTATCATACTGGGTGTGGACGGGATTAGGTATTTTGGGCCACTGGTTCCCCAGACTCGGGATTTCCCATGCCCAGCGGGGAAGGCAGGGGGATCGGTGAAGGGAAAGGAGGGGTGGGGGTCTCAAGAAGAACGAGGTGGGGGTGGCAGCGGTGGTGGGGTGAAGAGGTATGCTAGGTGGAGTTGGAATCCCTCAGGGAGTTGGTTATTGAAGAGGTGCTTGGGGGACAGGAATGGCCAGTTTTTGCGGAGTATTAGGGGGTTTGAAGAAGGGTGTAGTTGATGCCGCGGGTATCGATGTCTCTAGGCAGTAAAGATGGAATGAAATATTTTCTTTTCTTGGGGAGCGGTATCATATTTCAGGCTTTGGCGCACGGGGTAGTAGTGGGGTGTGCGATCTACTCTTTACTTGATTCTAGATCACACAGCATTCAATCCGTTACTGGGGCGGATAGTAAAATAGTGTGCCGTCGCCAATGCTTTTCACTGCGGCAAGTGACCGAACAGCCATCCAAATTTACCGCGTAAGGAATCTCGACCGTCGGATCGACCACGAGCGCCAAGCTTTCAATGCTGACGACCCCAGCCCGAGCCATGGAAACCTTCCTACGGAGGAGACATGAATACATTCGGAGACCATACAAACACTACAACCCCATACCAACAATACTCATTCACAACGCCTCACTCGGAAGACCAATGCCCTGGCTTCCAACTCCTTGCCAAGTCTAACCACCGGTATCCCAAAACCATACAAAGCCATGCTACCCCACCCCCATATCTACTTTTAGGTTCTGGGAGGGGTGTTGTTTGGTATCTTGGGAGGAGTCATTTACTGTCGCGTGGTGCTAGAGTTTGTGTGCCGGGACGCCGGTTCGAGTACGGACTTTGCCTGGAGTAGGTAGTGAATTAAGGGTATGGATATGAAGGGTTGGGGGAGTATTAAGTGGAAGGGGTTGCTGGCGGGTAGAGAGTCTATATAGGTGGGTGATCAATTCGCGTGTGTATTCGTATCATAGCGGGATTCTGACGCAAACAATCCAATAGAATCGCAGGGAGCCATCCTTGACCTCAAGTAGACCATCACCAACCCAATGACCTTCAGAAAGCTCCGGAGAGAGGGGGGGTTATACTGTTTTTAGGATCACGTGTCTTCCCTGGCGAACAATCGGCAATGATGTCCTCAATGTTCGAGGGAGGTCGTCTGGCCAATGCTATCCCGCGCCGCCTGTTTGCCATCAAGTAGAAGGATGGTGGGCTCTCCAAAAAATAAGTCTTGTGCGATGGCCTCTAAGATGGTCAAGGTCGATTAGTTGTTGCTTCCGCGGTTTTATTCTTCATAGTAGGAGGACCGTGGTCAAGCGATGCGGAACTGAACTAGATTCTGTTCATCACTGGATTTAGATAGGAGCAACAGGGAGCCGGACCATCCGCGTTTCAGATTCTGACCCACCTGGTTGGTTCGGACCCGTGGTTTCCCTACCTTGATGATCTCACGGATTTTAAGGGATGGTGGGTCAATGCTTACTCTAACCTTCTAATGTATTCATAGGAGGTCACTCGAGTTTTGGAACTAGCTAGATGGGATACATAGAACGGACTTCCATGATATTGGAGCTGCTATGGATCATAGCGGTAATATGCCTCTGCGAATAGCACTTGAGAAGCTTAAACATTCGCAATACAATTCCCAAAACAATCGGAATTACTATACAGTTGCCTTTCTAATAGTTTTCAGCCCTCCCCCAATACTAACTATCTCACGAGAACGCATTTATATCCTCTTACCAATCCTCCCTTCCCTCACATCACTTGCCCCACACCGGCCCAACGAAACATCCCCACTCTTTCTATCTAATTCCACAGCACGCCCTTCCCTCCCTTTCTTCCGATAGAACCTCACTTTCACAAAGCCTGCTGTACCAGCACCTCAACGGCCCCGACAACCACCAAGCCCACAACCCGAGCATAAAGGCCAGCACCAAAACAATGTCAACATCAAGCATATCCACCACGCCAACCCCAACCCGCCGCTTCCGGCTCCTCGCGCACACCTTCCTCCTAATCTCCACAAACTCGCTCACCCTTTGCCTCCTCTACACCCTGCGCATAAGCCCCTCAAAGCAACGCTTCGGGTTCCGCACGAAGCCAGCAGTCCTGCGGATATCCTGGCTGGCGAGCTCAGGACTCTTGTTGGTCGTGTCGCTATGCTACCTAATATCCAGTTACTACCGGGGGCACCAGCGGCGGATGATTGCCGCGGCTACGAGGCATGACGCTGAGATGGGAGAGAGTGCGTTAAGAGGGGGAAGAGGAGGAGAGGAGAGCGGGAGAAGCGGGAGAAGCGAAGAAACGAAATTGATAGCAGGACCGCCATACGAACTACAGCCAAGACCAGCCAGTGTCTTTACCAGAGCACTAGCGTTAGCTAGAAAGGGAGGGGGAAACCAGCCAAGTCCGACGCTCATGTTAGGGGGTGGGGGCGCGGACGTTGTTAGGGAGAAGGAGAGACGGCATGGTCCAGTCTACTCACTGCAAAAGCCTCTACCGCCGAGTCCAACTATAGAGGAGGAGGACGAGGGCGAGGACGAGGGCGAGGGTGAGCAACGACGAAGGGCAGAACCTTGGCGCATGGCTCCAGCAGCAGCACCCCCTGTGGTCAACACTGGTCGCTCGTTGAGGATCCCGCGAAACCCTCTTACCAGGCCGGACCCGGCCGTTTATCCGAGCTATAATACCGGCACAAGCGCGATACTGCCCTTCGGGCAGGTGAATTTGAACTCCGTGGGTGGCGCCCCGGGAGTTCGTGTCAGTGTGCAGAGTGCAGTGGTTGGTGGGGATAATGAGAGTGAGCGTCTTGGTTCGCAGCCTTTGTATGCGAATAGCGAGCTCCGTGATGTTATTGGCCGATACCTGTAGAGGCTAATGACCGGGAACACGGATTTTGGTAAACATACTTTGAGCGGTGAAGGTTTATTAGTCTTTATTTTTCTTGGGAGTATTAGTTTCAGAGATATTACAGATGAATATTCTCATGATGCCCTTGCGACCGTTAGATCAATCGTGACCCAGCAGGTTGAAAGCGCGCTAGATTTGGGAAGCCTCTCTAGCTCCGATCCACTAATTAGCTTCCCAACTCTATCGTGTACGGGCCCTACTTAGCCACCTCGGGGTATTAGCAATTAGGGTGGCCCGATTTCCTTGTCTACTGTTTCTCACCCTAGAAACTTACGCAAATTCCCAATATTAGTAGTAGTGAATCAGCAAAATAATCACAATTCTGATACATTAAACAATGACGTAGCATTATGGTACAAAGAACTAACTTAATTACAGTTTGGCCCTTGACAGAAAATAGGCCTACCAGGCGATGCCCATTAGAATTTTGAAGGAAAGCTACTCCAACTCCATTCCTGAAACATCACCCAATAACCCACTGCCCATAAGATCCCCGTCCCCAAGCCCCCCATCACCCAATAATCCGGCCATTCCATCATCTCCCATAGCAAGGTCAAGATCTACGCCTTGGCTATCTCCACCAACACCCATACCCGGTTGCTGTCCACCCGTAGCATCAACTCCAACGGCAGCATGCTGATGTACAGGGCTGAATGACGTCAACTGGGTCTCGACCTTCCTCAATACGCTTCTCAACGCTTCAGCTTTAACACCTTCGTTTCCGCTTTCTTCCGCCTCTTCGGCCCTTAAGGCTTCTAAAAGCCCCATCTTCCCACCCCCACCCCCAGTTCCCCCTTCTTCTGTTGGGGGACCCATGGACAGAATCATGCTCATGGCAACATCCTCAGCATACCCTTGGGCGGCTCCCTGGACCCGACACTTGACTACCTCGCCGATGATCCCCCCCACTGTGTTTCTTGCTCCCAAGACCCTCCAAGTAGCGAGTATCAGACGATGCGTATATGTCGCGCTCGGCCGAACAATATTGATATCGCCTTGGCTCGTGCTCCAATTTACCAGGCTCTGGAATGCAAGCCCTAGTGACTGCATCAGACCACCACCACCAGCATGGTGAGTCCAGTTCTCAAGTTCATCCCTTGTAGCCGCACCGTTACGCTTGAAAGAGGTGTACGGTTGTAGATTTGCAACAAGCCCTTCCACAACGCTTTGATGACTACCCGCGGTCCCACGCCGGACTAGCTCTCTGAGCACACGCTCAAGATGTCTAGCGGATATGGAAATTACAGTTTTGTGAACTTCTGAGGCATCAGGGGAGATACTTGATGGCACCAAAAGGGAATGGAGAATCTGGACTGGAATGGAAATGTCCTCATGTGATTCCCATAGATGGTTCCCTAACCATCCGAGGCCGCCTACTAGGGAGGGAAGCAGGAAGGGTTCAAGAAGGACTAGCACAAAATCGTTAACTTCCGTTCAAGACACTCGGGTGATGATGGGTGAAGGCATACATGCAAACCCCTCCTTCAGGGTATCTATATCCAGAATCCCACGTTCACAAGCCATCACAGACTGCATGAATAATGTCGGTACCAGCCTGTAAAAATCCTGAGGTCTGCAAGAACTCATAAGACCGTCACTTATCCCTTCACCTTCAAAAATCTCCCGGATCCATCCCCCAAGTTGCGCATGTTTATCCGAAGACTCGAAGTTCTCGATCCTTTGGCTTGTAGATCCCTTGGACAGAAGCTGAGGGATGAAGGAATCGGTATTTGGAGCACTGGATGATGTCAGGTCGGCCACCTGGATATCATACCGGTGTATCAAAGTCAAAACCAGAAGGAGGATATATCCAAACTCCTCGTATACCGGCTGGTATTCGCCTGCATTTTCTTGCTAGTACTCAAACAAACCCTAACGACGATGGGGTGTTGGGATGAACCTTGGTCTTCTTCATATCTCCAGGTATCCAACAGTTCACACAATGGCTCCAAGAGATATACCGGCTTGACAAAAAGTAGCATGACATCCAAACTACTTGTTTTCCTCGCCAGAAAGCTGCATATGCTCCTAAGCGGCATGGTCTCTTTCTGCTCACACATGTTACGCATGATCTGAAACGGTTAGTATGCACTGGAAATGCGGTCCCTCGGAGATGACGGCAGACAGTACCTCGACAACAGCCCTGACAACAGCTCCTGTGTTTCCCTCCACACCCTCGATTTCTTCAAGCAACCTTTCCACTCTGTCCGGGTCCATTGCACATTGATTCATTAAATCCCCTACATCGTATCTTCCGGCAACAGGCAATGCCCCAAGTGGCAACTCTCCTATGATACCTTGGATATCTTCTTCCCCTACAACCCCATGAAGTGCGCAAGCAAAAAGAAATTCCTGCCTTAAATCTACCAGGGTATTGAATAACATGTCCGGGTTCGTACTCGTGTTGTGAGAATAAGGATCGAACGAGGAAGGCGGGGGATTGGCAAGAGTAGAAGCATCCGTCCTGAGAAGAGCCTGAGAAAGAGCATAAGATGCAGTCATCGGAGAAGGCGACAGACGCGACAATAAGATGGGGACCTTGTTTGTGAGAAAAGAGCGGAGAAGAAACAGCGTGCTAGCTGCTTCACCCCGAAGGATGGCATTAGATAGCACATCGAGAACAGCAGTTACGAAGTCCACAAGAAGAGTGTTAATATCGTTCTAACACATTTGGGCTCAGTATATCGCCCAGAATTCAGATGAAACCTGCGGGGCTAAACAAACCCTGTATCTGCTATAAAGGTATCCAATCACCGCTTCATCATCAACCTGCGGTCGCCCCGCCAACTGACACAGCATTAGCATTTATTATAGCCACCTAGGAGTCTCCAAACTCCCCAGCCCAGGAAACTCTGACTGTAGTTATCTAGAATTAAACTAACCAAGCCACTAAGCCAGACGAACAACCCACCCCTTGCCCAGACTACCGGTCCATCATTATCTGCGCCATCACCCATTCCCATCATCATTCCGTCAATCGTTTCAGCACCCTTAGTGCTCCGCGAATTTCTGTTCTGCTGTGGGCTCTGCTGGCTCTGTTGATGCCGAAACAAGGTGTCCATCCTGGCGGCCAGCGCCGGATTTTGGACTTGGATATATTGCATAAACAAACTCAAGCTGGTTTGAAACATCAACTTCCGCTCCTTCCTCCCTCCTTCCCCTAGTATCCTTCTCACGTCCTCGTTACCTCCAATAGCAATAGTGAGCTCAGCCAATGCTTCCAACCGTCCCTTTCCAACATCCATAGATCCCGCCATTCCCGAAACATCGTCCCCGGGTTCATCCAGCATCCCCGCTCCACTAACAGCCATAACAGCCTCCATCCAGTCACTCAATGCCTGAATAGTAGCCCATACAAAGTCGTTTGACCTCGGTTTATACTCTCTCACGACAGTCGCGAGAACTGTGAAAATATCCTCTTCCAGAGCTTCCCGGTTTGTATTCATCCCATTCCCATTGCCTCCACCCGTAGCACCGTGGCCCGACGACGTCGACACCGCAGGCCTGGCAGAAGACGTACATAATAGCGCAACCAAAACGTCTGGAAGACTGACAATGTCTTTTTCAACTAAACACTGGATGTACTCCAGGTGCAGGGGGTCGACCCTAGACGAAACAGTTGGAGAAAGTATTATGGGGCATATTGAAGAGGATGGGAGCGGAGATTTGAGAAACAGCTGGGAGACAAAATTCCCGAACTATAGATTCGTGGTCAGCTAGAGATCAGCTATTCAAAACCCTCTAGTAGGATAGATTCGGTAGATACGGACTGTATCAACGGGTGTGCGCTTGAGCAAGCATTTACGGAAGAGGCTGTGATATGTCTGTGCGCGAGGAGATGTACCAGATGAGAAAGACATGGTGGGGTGGGGGAGGTTGAAAGTGTGTGCCGTAGAAAATATAGTTTACCTGAGAATCGCGAGCTCTGCGCGGGAGCTTATATAACCTCACACAGAATAATCTTAGGGTTAGGGCTCGGGATGGAGGCTCTGTTCCTGGGCGGCGCCGTACGAGTACAGTACGTACCATTCGTAAAATCGAACGAAGTTTGTGAACACAGCAGCTATTTCACGTCGCCAAAAGTCAGCTTCTTTTTGCTTAGATCTTAGCGTCATACAATACCGGCAACGGCCGCGTTCACGAACGCCGCCCGCTTTTCATAAAAGTCGGGTTCTTCCTAGGAGGTCTGCCCAACTGCCTTTCGCTATTTGAGCGCCTTCCCCCCCCCCCCGCCAGCTATTGGGAAGAGATACAGCACTATACAAGTGCATCCTGCACCTAAGTATCATAAATTACGGCACGTACTGTGCGGTACAATTCACACGCTATACCACCCACAGAGCCATAGCGAATCTGCATAATATTATCCGCCCTCGCTTTACTAACAAAAAAAACTTTGATACTCGCTATCTTATCGCCTAAGAATACCCAAGCAGCCCCCTTCCCCATGAACTCTCCCACCAGTAGACTACAACTGGCTCCAACGCTATTCTACAAACACACCAGCTCTGCGCCATTGATTCCCGATAGCTATCGGATTCAAATCAAACCCAGCTTTCTTCGTTTCACAGACAAACCACATCAAATCCTTGCGAAACTACTAAGGCTTCGGAAGGTAGGAGTCAAAACTCACTTCCACGGCCACCTGCCCGGGGCGCTCTCTTTCCCAACATCCAGTCCTCCATTGCGAGCCATCCAGACCATACATCCTCCGCTCCTTCAAGCTCTCCCTCAGAAATCTTCCTCAATGGCTGCAGATACGGGATACACTCGTCTGTAACCATATCATAGTCCCGCTTAGTCGTCGCCCACCCCCCGCTCTTTGCAGCGAAGAGAAAATTTCTCCTCTCTTGTTCATGCTGTGGCCCAATGCCGCACTCCCAGTCGTCTCCAAACCAACCGTGAAGGACCGCCGGCGCGTCAAACCCTGTAGCAACTAATCGACGAATATAAGGATATAACGACACCCAGCTGTAGGAAGGTACTGTGGGATGGTGAAGTTGCGTTTGAGCAAGAGGAGGGGGGGGAGGGTGGAAACCCCCAAGAGGCCGAAACGGAGGCGGGGAGCGAACCGGGGTCGACCCAGTGGACGGGTTAGAGGCTCCTGCCACACGTTGGAAGGGCAATTTGATGTTTATGAACGCAGCCAACGCCTGGCAAGGATAACTGTGCTGGGCGACCTCAACAAAGTAACGCTGGCAACTCTGATGTCTGGGATACCAGGTGATGACGTCGAACCCTCCGACAGCGCCATCAGTTTCACCGCCTGAGCTGCTCGACGGGCCTGATGATTGTCGATGTGAGCCTGATCCTGAGGCGCTACCGTTATTGAAACAAGAAAATGACGATGCATATGGATTGAACTCCATCCTTCCCCCCGCCTTCCTCCTTCGATGGATCGTGAGAGCTGCCGGAGAGTCCAAAGCCCAAAAAAGGACGAACCCAAACTTTCGGATAGCGGAGGGCTTACCTAGGGGGCAGCTGCATCCACTGCAGACAGTTTCCCCTATGATTCGCTATGAGGTGAAGCTCAAAGAGGTTTGTTGTATTATTATAACCCGGGAATAGTCGACCAGCGGAGAACTGCCGCCAACGCTCCGACTACCTATTGTGAGCACAGGATGGGCTGGTTCAACAACTTCAAATGGATGAGGTAGAGAAGCACTTTCAGGATGAGTTTTCTCTTCGATGTTATGCGGCCTCCTCTAATACTGCTCCGTGCTGGGTACCACTTATTACTTATATGCTCGTCTGTACCTATCCGTCTCTAGTCTGTTTAGATGTCTTCCTGCTGCAGTTGAGACTTGCGAGCGAAGGTGCGGATGCAGACCATTACGGTCATTGGTCCAAGCCAACCCATTTAAGGTAGTGGCAAAAAGCAAAAATTTACACCAGATTCAGCTTCTGCCTCAGTGGGCCAAAGGCGAAATAAAGCTTCGGAATGAGTGCAGCACTGCTTCTACGCCATGAAAGAGACATTTTAACAGAGAAATGCAGATCCACAGCCTAGAAAGAACTCACAGTGCCCATTATCGCAAATGATTTAGCAGTTTGTAGACTCCCGTAGATTATTTCCGACCCAATATGTGTTTGCATACCGCCTCCTCCAGTAATCCGTATGCGAGATCTCAAACTGGCGCTCGTGTGAACAAACTCGGTCGGAGGTTTGCAAACGCCCAGTTGCTACCGTACCCGGCTCGGCCGCCAGGTTTGTTAGTAACCCCTAAGAGTTGGCCAACTATCATTGAAACAACGAGAATTCCTCGATCAACCTGCTGGCACTCTCGATATCATTGACTCTGCTGCCATTGGAAAGCCTACTCGGGTGTGTCCATAAATAATCTAAAGCATAATTCCTGTCTATGTAGAATTGCACGGGATCAGCAGAAATGGATTTTCAATTCTACCTGACACGCCGGAGAAGAATGATTAACAATTTTGAGAGGATGCAGGCAGGCGGGCTGCTGTCCCTTCCCGACACTCTAAACAATACCAGATATGGACACTCTATTGAAAAGATGAATACGTGCTGTAAGTGTGTAGGCTTTCACACCCTACTCAACCTTCGGTCTTACCATGATGGGAAACCCAGTACTGTATTGTATTAGTACCTGAGCAGCAATTGCCTAACCCGCATGAATGCCCGCCTGAAGCCGGCAGTAAATACGGTAAACCACCGGTACTACTATCAACTCGTCAAATCGAGCATCACCACGCAGGGCTCTAATCTCCGTTTTGAGGCAAAAGCTCCCTAGAAAGGAGCAGAACTGGAATGTGAAATTCCATTTATCCAATACCGGTGTCAAAAAGCTTCAAACCCCTATCAACCTACGATTAACCCCAAATCAGCCCAATTTTACAAATCAATACGGTACCATAGGGCACGCACCGTGCTCGAGCAGACGGACTACCAGTAGATATGGTAGCATCACTCGTCACAAAGCAACCTTGCCATGTGAAATCCCGTGTGGGTTTCCTCCAGAACACAGCTGCACCGTGCCAGTGCGCAATACCGACTAGTACGGGGTACGCCACCCTGCGCCTGGAAATCATATCGGTATCTGTGCCAGTATTCGAGTTTGGTATCAGATGCCCAGGTGCGCCATACTCGCCGTGGTTCCTGAAAACAAAGGCTATATATCTCGTATTCCAGTGTGGTAAACCACTCCATGAATGAGGTAACGTAGGAGCTGTGCTGAAACAAACAGGTCAATGTACCCGTACACAGACTCTCGATTCCGGTCTCACCTTGGTCTCGAACTCTTGTCTCTTGGCACTCACTGATTGCTACTGAGTCCCTTCGTGCGAACATTTGTACGAGTACAGGTATCAGCGAAGGGGAAAAATGGTTGTTCCTCAAGCGCACCAATACCCATGCGCTTTGGATGTCTTGTCTTTGCCCCCCCCGCCCCTAAACGGCGACCCCATGCTCTTTTATTAGACTCCCGTATAAGACCAATCGCTCGACCAAACATATTACCTGTATTAAATTTCATAACACAACAATCTATCCGGGCAAACTTCGAGCGTGTGATTGCTACGGATGCCGCAATATTCGTTGGGATAGGGGAACTGTTTCCTATTGGCAGTTTGGCCTTCTCCTGCAGAGCCCAAACTAACTTGAGGCCTGAATCTCCAGAAAGCATCTCCTATAACATACGGCGACTTCACAAACCCCTAAGGGATGAGGAAAGGATGGAAAAAACTTCCCCCGTGTCCCAGACATACCCCAGGCCATTGTGATGGCGTTACGTCCAGACCCAGCAACAACCATTAAAATTATGGTTGGCTTCCCGAATGAAGCCAGAATACCGATACTCCGAGTTTATTCGCGAACAACTTTCACCTAGCATCCCCC